>JAODAL010018331.1:0-75081 GCA_025379985.1 Phyllomedusa bahiana
AATGGTGTGGCGGTATTTTGGGAGCTTGAATATTATTGTTATTGATATTGGTCATAACATTATGGTGGTATTTACCCTATTTTGGTAGTGATTGTGGGTTTTATTTGGTCCTTTTATATTGTTGTTATTGGTAATATTGATCTTGGCATACTGGTTTGATATGGTGTTATTAGTCACTACATAGTAGTAACACGCAGTGATAATGTGGCCCATGTACTGACCCACAGAATTCAGATAACAAGCAGGGGCGTAACTAGAGAAACCAGGGCCCCAAAGCAAACTTTTGGATGGGGCCCCCTACCCTCGCCCACCTCCCTGACCACGCCATGTCCAGACAGCTTTTAAAGATAATGTAGATAATACAAGGGGCATAAAACCTCCCATACATATCCCCATCATATTGAAACCAAAAAAACCCACTTTCCCAAAAAACCAAAATTTCCCAATAATCTATACATATGGACCTATTATACCGCCAGAACTGAAAACAAATTTTACCCCCAAATAGTGACTGAAAATACCCCTCCCCTATTACTGATCAGTCAAAAAACCCAATAGAACGCCATTTAGTGGTATATACTATGTACACAGGTCTGCAGACTGATATAAACCAACAGTGCCCATATGTGGTAGACACCATTTCCAGGCTCTGCAGATGTATATGACCACCATACAGTGCCCATATAGTGGCAGACACAGTGTACACGGGCTCTGAAGACTGATAAATAAACCCCCCAACGTGACCATAAGTGTAACCCCCATTTCCCCACAGGCTCTGCAATGTAATAACCACCTACAGTGATCATATAGGGGTAGACACCAGTGAACACAGGCTCTGCAGACTATATAAAACCACCAACAGGACCATATAGTGGTTTAACACCATGTACAACCTGCAGACTGAAAATTTAACCCCCATACAGTGCCCCTATAGGGTAGACACCATGTACCAGGCTCTTGGGACCTATAAGTGATTACAGTGTATTACACTGTACTCACAGGTGCGTTTCTCTGATGATCTTTTGATTTTTCCCCTTTTTCTGCACCCCGGTCCAGTCCCCCATCAAATGACATCTCCCAACCACTTGCCCCGGGCAGATTTAGACACAAATTCTTAGAATCCTGACTTTTCCAGCACCTCCCCCTGGCTATATGGTGTCCTTTTAAGCAGGCGGGTTTAGATAGGATAATGGGGGCCCCAAATAGGAAAGGTTAGGTACCAATAGAGTCCCCATATAAAAAAGGCGGGTTTTAGGTGTATAGGGGGGCCATACAGGTAAAGGGGTTGGTGGGCTATAGGGGCCATAAGGGTAGGGTTCAGGACAAAAAGGGGGGCCCTTAATTAGAAAGGCAGGTTTGGGCTATTAGGGGGGCAAGTTTAGGGGGTATAGGGGCAATTTTGGGCAGACAGGCTTCACGGTATATGGGGCTATTCAGGCCCGGCAGACTAGAGCAAATATAGGTCCCCTTTGGGGGGCTATTAGGCAGGCTGGGGTATCTAGGCGGCTAGGGGTATAAAGGCAGGCTAGGGGGGTTATAGGCACTTGGATAATAGGCGGGTTTTGGGGGTTATAGGAAGGCTTAGGGGGTATATAGGAAAGCTTAGGGAGTATATAGGCAGGCTGGATGTTAAGAGTTGGGGGTATACGGGAACTTAGGGGTATACAAAGGCTTGGGGTGTATACAGGCGGGCTTAGGGGTATACAGCAGGCTTGGGGGGTATACATGGAGGTTTTTAGGGGTATACATTGGGGTTTTAAGGGGTATACAGAGGTAGGGTGGAACAAAGGAGGTTTTAGAGGTGAAAACAGGCGGGCTTAGGGGGGATACAGACGGGCTTGGGGGGACACAGCAGGTTGGGGGGTAAACAGGCAGCCTGGGGGGTAAAAGGGGCCGGCTTGGGGTTACACGGCTTGGGGGGTATAAGGCGGGTTTAGGGAGTAAACGGGCCGGTTACGGGGTATAATTGGGGCTAAGGGGGCATACAGGCAGGCTTGGGGGGTATACGGGAAAGGTTTTAGGGGTTCAGGCAGGCTTGGGTTATAAGGCAGGCTTGGGGATTAAACAGGTTTAGGGGGTTTTACATGGAGGCTTAAGGGGTATACAAGGTTTTTTAAAGGGGGTATACAGGCAGGCTTTTGGGGATTTATCAGGTGGGTTTTTGGGGGGGAAAAAGGCAGGTTAGGGTTTTTAAACGGCGGCTTAGGGGGTATACCGGGCCCCTTTAGGGGAACAGCAGGCTTAGGGGGCAAATACGGCAGGCTTAGGGGGGAAATACGGCAGGATTAGGGGGTATACATAGAGGCTTAGGGGGTATACAGGCAGGTTTGGGGGGGTATACACAGGCTTAGGGGTAACAGGCGGCTTGGGGGGTTATATGGCGGGCTTAGGGGGTATAGGCAGGCTTAGGGGTATACCCGCAGGTTTTAGGGTGTAAACACCAGGCTTAGGGGTTACGGGCAGGGTTTAAAGGGGGGTATAATGGAGACTTAGGGGTATAGAGGCAGGCTTAGGGTAATAGGGCAGGCTTTAGGGGTATAGGGGCGGGGCTTAGGAGTTAAACAGCGGCTTAGGGCGTATACACAGGCCTTTTAGGGGGTATTGGCGGGCTTGGGGGGTAAACAGCGGGTTTGGGGAAACGGCAGGCTTGGGGGGTATACAAAAGGGCTTAGGGGGGAACAGGCAGTTTAAGGGTGTATACACGCGGGCTTGGGGGTTTTATACATGGAGGCTTAGGGGGTATACATGGAGGCTTAGGGGGTATACAGCGGGCTAGGGGTTTTACAGCGGGCTTTAGGGGATATAAGGAAAGTTTAGGGGGTATACGGCGGGTTTGGGGGGAACGGGGCAGGCTTGGGGGGTTACAGGCGGGTTAGGGGGATACGGCGGCTTGGGGGGTTTACGGCGGGCTTGGGGGCAGGTAAAAAGAATTTTTATTACCTCGGTCCAGCTCCCCCCGAGCGCCCGGCCGCCTCTCTGCAGCCCCTGTGCTCGCGCGAGGGGGGAGAATGTGACTCCCGCGCGTGCCCACGTGCTCACAGAGAGCTGGCAGGGGAAGTAGCAGAGCGGAGCGATCGACGCTCCGTTTTTCTTCCTCCGGGTAGCGCTGCTTGAACGCTTTTGGCCGGAGTGCCCCATTTTGTTCAGAGGGACATGTGCCCGGGCCCCGCAGCTCCCCGCCCCCCCAGTGAATTTTTAAGTTCACTGCCGCGGGCCCAGGAGCCGCATTACCGGGGGTAGGGACGCGTTAGCAGCAGCCCCGGGCGGGGCCCCCAAACGCCCGGGGCCCCGGGGCAACTGTAATCTGCTACCGGGGAGTTAGCCCTGATAAAAATTTTAAGTTATGTAAATAAAAAAACCCCAAAAAAAAAACAAAAGGCACACCGCAGACATATGTCATGCCAAGTAGAGAACCTGTTGTTCAAAAGTAGCAGTCCACAGCCGTTGTCTGGGTTTTGGTTTGGGGAAAATTTTGCACCCCCGGCCCCTGAGTCTTTAGTATGCCCCTGGTGTGGGGATATTAAAAATGTTTTGTTCATGGAGTAATATTTCTTTGGGTTCATGCCTTGTTTCAAGTGCTGAGCACAGATCTTGCAAAGGTCCACTGTTTATTCATTGAGTGAAGTTTCAAAGAAGGCCCAAACAGCAGAGGTTCTGTGACCAGTGTGTGACCACATTTATGCCACAAGGAGTTGGAATTGCTCTTTTTCAGTTTTTACCAGAGAGAGTTAATAAAAGAAAAAAGCAAACATGACATGTTGCATTGAATACAATATGGATAGAGGTATTCTCTTGTAGAATTGTTGATTTTTGGGGAGAATACCTCCATACATACAGTATAGCACCCAACGGCCGTGTGACATATAGGGACATTGTGCACTTCCATACATATCTTTCACTGGGCCGCTTGATTTTTAGCCCTAGCTTATTTTTCTAATATGTAATGTGTGGCCCCGTTTAGCCAGCACCCCTTTATATCAAACTACTACAGTTTATTTTTATATTGCAGCTCAGCCCATTCTTAAGGAGCTAAATGTAATCCCTAACCAACCTATGGGTAGGTGGGCCACTTTTGGAAAAAAAAAAAATCAGCCATGCTTTTCTAATCCTAATGAATTGAACTAGTTTAATTTTTTTGGTCACAAAATCTTTCCAAATACAGAAAAACAAACCATTTTTTTACAGGGTTGCTGGGGAAAAAATTTGGGGGTTTTTGGCCCCTTTTCTCCTCGCAACAGGAATACTATTTCAGATCCAAATTTTTCCTCAATGTTCTAAAAATAGAAATTTTCCATAAACAGAGAGATAAACCTAAAAGGCGAATATTTTTTTCTTCAATAAAAGTATTTAAGCAATCAAATCCTGCAAATGCTGAGGCATTAAAAACTAATTGCTTAATAACGATAATGTTCCAAATGGACCCCTTTCCCCTGGTTGTTTGGTGGTTTAAGGGGATTTGACTGATTTTACTCTTGGTTGGGGCTCCCTCAGATGGTGCTCTTGTCGGCTCCCATAGTCTGTTGATTTATTGTTCCTAAATTAAGGGATGACAGACAATGGGAATCATGTATCCCAGTGGCTAAATGGAGCCATCAATTTTTATCTTGACTTGGCATTACAGCTGGCCAAACAAGTTGTTCAATTTGACTCATATTGAAAACTAGTATGGATTATGTTTTAAAAATGAGAAACTATGGAATAAACTATGAGGAAGCTATAGAAATAAAGAGCTAGAACTTTTTTTTTACATTGTTCACAGGTTTATTCTGCTTTTACTCAGAAATTCAGCATCAAAAATTTAAACCTGTAATAAGAGCCACTTCTCTCCCCTTTTATATAACCCCAAAAAATCAAAAGCTCAATCCCTCCACTATTAAAATAACCCTATATACACAGAGCTCAACCCCTCTCCTTTATTGTATAACCTAATATCACAAGTCAACTCCTCTCCCCATTTTATAAACCCCAATATCACAAGCCAGCTTTTCTCCCCCTATCATATAACCCATGTATCACTGAACTCACCTTCTCTCCTCTATATATAACAATATAATATATAAAATCACGAGCCATTCTCTCCTCTATCATATAACCCATAATTCACAGATCACCCTCTCTCTATATATAAACCCTATAACACAGAGCTCAGCTTCTCTCCTTTTCATAAACCATAACACAGACTCAGCTCCCTCCTCTATCATATAACCCTATATATCACAGAGCTCACTTCTCCCTTTCATATAAACCCCATCATCACAGAGCTCAGCTTCTTCCTCTCCTCTATCTATAACCCGATAATCACAGAGCTCAGCTTCTCTCCTCTCCTCTGTCATATAACTCTATACAGGGCTGCCGATAGGGCAGTACAGGGGGTACTGCCGTATCGGGCCCGGGACAAAGTGTGAAACAAGGGGCCCCTTTGTTTCACATATCAATCAGAGCCCACTGCGCCGCTAGTGATCGGGGCCCGCCGCGGCCCGGTAGTATCTTGGCCCGCCGCTGATCGGGGCCCACTACGGCCCGGTAGTATCTGGGCCCGCCGCTGATCGGGGCCCACCGTGGCCCGGTAGTATCTGGGCCCGCCGCTGATCGGGGCCCTCTGCGGCCCGGTAGTGAACTGGGCAGCGGCGCCGTGAAGGAGCTTCACGTTGCCGCTGCCTCTCCTCGGCCACACAGCCTAATAACTGATAGGCTTTTCGCCAAACGAGCTTCCGGAAGAGCCCCCCCGGGTGCTCCCGGGCATGATGACGTCCACTCTGAGTGTCGAGGCAAAGGAAAGGACGCTTGGCCGGGAAGGAGGAATGATAGGTAAGTAATAATGTTATTATTTTTATTAAACCTGCCTGGGGGGCTTATATACCTGCTTGAGGGGACCTATGTGCCTGCCTGGGGGGCCTATATACCTGCTTGAGGGGACCTATGTGCCTGCCTGAGGGGGCCTATATACCTGCTTGAGGGTACCTATGTGCCTGCTTGAGGGGACCTATGTGCCTGCCTGGGGGGCCTATATACATGCTTGAGGGGACCTATGTGCCTGCCTGAGGGGGCCTATATACTGCTTGAGGGGGCCTATATATCTGCTTGAGGGGACCTATGTGCCTGCCTGAGGGGGCCTATATACCTTCTTGAGGGGTCCTATGTGCCTGCCTGAGGGGAGCTATATACCTGCTTGAGGGGACCTATGTGCCAGCCTGAGGGGAGCTATATACCTGCTTGAGGGGGCCTATATACCATCTGCCTGAGGGAAGCTATATACCTGCTTGAGGGGGCCTGTATACCACCTGCCTGAGGGGGCCTGTATAGCACCTGCCTGAGGGGGCTATATACCTCCTGCCTGAGGGGGGCTGTATTAACTGCTGAGGGGCCTATAACACTTGCTGAGGGAGCTGTAATACCACCTCTTGAAGGGGGCCTGTATACCACCTGCCTAGGGGAGCTTTTTATCCCAACCTCCTGAGGGGATTTTAATCCCACCTGCCGAGGGGAGCTATAATACACTGCCTGCTGAGGGGAGCTATATTACACCTGGCTGCTGGGGGACCCATTATACTCCCTTACTGAGGGGCCTTTATATCCCTGCCTAACTTAGGAGGGACTGTAGAGCTTACTAAATAGGGGGAATTTATACCTATAAGTTAGGAGCTTCTGAAAGTGAGGTTTCTAAATGTGTGGGGTAAATCTGAGAGACGATTTTGGGGGCCCAGAAGAAGTCATCCGGGAAAGGGGTCCTACCAAAGGAAAAAACAAGGGAAAGATACGTTTTCCTGAAATGGTTCCTGGTCCGGGCGCACTCGGGTGACCCTGGGGCTCTGTTGGTGTCCCTGGAAGAGACATTAACTACGCTAGCGGCAAGACGTCCCAGAGGTCGTCCCAGCCTCCATCTCCCAGGAGCAGGTAAGAGGAACACACCCTTCACTTGTTACACTGTAGTCACGTGAGGGGGGCACATAGTTTGCTGCTGTAACTCTTTACTGTCTGGTTTGCCTCCTGCAGAACCTTCTGTCCAACTTTTTACAAATACAGAAAGTTTTGCAGGATGCATGGTTTACTCTACTGAAGGGCAACCTACCTAACCTAGCTATCTACAGGAGGGGGAGCGCACTAAAATCGTACGAAGCTGTACATTTATATCTTCTGTACGGTAAAACCAGGTGCATTACTGCTGGAACAGGTAGAGCACTTCAAAAGTGGTTTACCTGATCCAGAAGTGTCGCTTTGTAGCTAGAAAGCGCTAAATCTGTGACCCGCAGTGGCCTGGGGTCTTAAATCAGGCGCATTCTACATTATTTATATGTGCACAAAAATTGGTATCTAAACGCCAAAATCAAAACATGTTGCCGAATGTGTCATTGTTCAAAAATAGTAAAGCCCACAAAAAAAAAACCCGTTCACCCGTTTTGTTTTTTTTGGGGGGTGGGGGGGGGCGGGGGCTAGGGAGGACCAGACACTTTGGCTGTATGGGACCCTGAAATTCCTATTGGCGGCCCTGACTCGATATATCACAGAGCTCAGTTCCTATACCATATAAACCTATATATCACAGATATCAGCTCAGCTCCTCTATCATATAACCCTATATATCACAGAGCTCAGCTTCTCTCCTCTATCATATAACCCTATATATCACAGAGCTCAGCTTCTCTCCTCTATCATATAACCCTATATATCACACAGCTCAGCTTCTTACCTCTATAATATAACCCTATATATAACAGGACAGCATAAACCACCTGACAGGTTCCCTTTAATTGGAGGATACATAGTAAACACGACTAAGACGACTTCTTGTTTTAAATCCATTCTTGGTTTTGGTTTAAAAAAACTGCATCTAAAAAGCTGAACGTGGGAACAAAGCCTTACTGTAATGAGCACCAGAAATTTGTCATAACTTGTGACTAGCTGCAACAGTTACATGAGATGTGGCGTGATCATTGAAGGACAGCTGTGCAGAGAAGGACAGAGATATATCACTTTAGGAATGGAAAGGAGATAAGTATCATGTTTTTTTTCTATTTTCAAGCTCTTTGTTTCCACAGGGAAATCTGCACAATTTGGTGGGAATTTGCTGCTGCAGATTTACCTGTTGAGAGGAGTGTAATTACTGAGGACTAGAAAGAATATTTGGTCTGCACATCCCAAAAACTTTTTAAAAAAAATGGAGCATAGGTGAACACTGGTGTGGCAGAAATACACAAACGCAATCCAATATCAGCAGCAAACCAAAAGGCACATAGGAATGTTTGGAAAAGCATTTCTGCTACTCAGGATATATGAAAAATTTTTGAGGTTCACATTTTTGATCAAGACTGCTTAAGCCCACCTCTCAATCAGCAAGGGGACCTCAATACAGGTGGGAACCTACACTAAGGTCTCGTTCACACGTCTTATTTCTGGCACGGATTTCAGCCGTATTGCGCGCTGTACTGCGCTGCAAAACGGCAGAAAACCGTTTCCAGCCCTTACGGTTTAAACCAAAAAGTTCTCAAAAGAGAACTATGGTTTCTCCCCTCCCTCCCCCGCTCGGGGAATCCCTGGGCGGGGAGGAAAATGACATGACCATTATCCTGGGGGGATACGGCCATTGGGAAAAGGCTGTCTATGGGGGCCGGGGAGCTGGGGCCGCCCCGCCCCCGTACACAAACCCCTAATTGCCGGGGGAAATCCTTCCCCCAATTTCACGGGAATAAGCCCTTTTTGAACCCTGCCTAACCCCTGTTCCCACACGGCTTTAAAAAGGGGCCCTATTTCGGGGCCTAATTAACCCCCCCGAAGTGCGCAAAAATTTCGGGCGAAAAGGCCCAAATTTATTACGGGAACCCCCAGTTTCTCATAGAGAATATGGATTACCCCCGGGGGGGAGATAATTGACATTCACTTTTTAACGGGGGGAAAACGCGCCGCTAGTAATGATTGTCTATGGGCCCCGAAGTGGGCCCGGGCCCCCCCCGCTTCCCCCCCCGATTTCCCGGGCCCCCCACGGCGGGAAATTTCGGGACGTAAAACGTTTCCCCCAATTTAAGCCGTTTGAACCAAACCTAAACTTAAACCTTTTCTTAGGGCCTTTTTAACCTCCATACTTCCGGGGGTGAAGGGTCCAACAACGAGGGACCCCTGCATTATTTAAAAAAACCCGTGCAGTTTGGGAGAAGTAAAAAACCAAAGAGGGGCATTTACCCCACCCATACATTCCCAAAACAAAATTTGGTCTGTTTCATCTCCCAAAACTTTTTTAAAAAAATGAGCATAAGGGCACACTGGGTGGCCCGTAAAGCTTAAAAAACACCCCTCCAATAACGCAGCACAAATAAAAGAAAAACAAAGGGACAAAGGGAATTTTTTTGGAAAAACATTTTTTGCCCACTTTTTTAATTAAATAAGGGAATTTCCCCAACAAAATCACTGTGAAATTTACAGACTTTCTTTTATGAAATGGGGCCCTACAGAAATGGGCCCGTCAATCACTGAAAACACCCCCCTTCTGGAAATGGCTTAAAACCCAAAGGGTAAGCGGGGTATGAATAAATAAAAAAACAAGTTTTTTAAATGAATTTTTTCCCCGGAACTAGAGTTTAATCGGGCCCCGCCCCTTCTTCTCCATAACGTGCTACCCCCGGGCCCATCTCATAGCATTTTTAATTGACATGGTTTTAAATTAACAACTGCCCCCTGTCTTTTTATGAAAAGGTGGTGCAGAACCCTTCAGCAGAGACGGGGAAATTAAGGCCCATGTCTACATTGCAAGGATTTAAAGATCGTATTTTGGCGCTTTTTTGGGTTTTTTAAAAGCACCAAAAAATACGTTGTCCATTTCAGCCCCCCCTAGGGGGGAATAAAAAAAGATGAGCTGTAATCTCCACAGGTTTGTTTTTTTCCCACGATCGCTTTCAAGGGGCCGGGGTAAATTTTATAACATGTTGTATAATTTCGCCGGGGCTTTTAGTTTTCTTTGGGGTCCTTCCCCAAAAACAAAATTAACCCAAATTTTATGGGCAAAGTAAAAAAAAAAAAAAGAGAAAGCGACCCCAGTTTTTTGTACCCAAAACGTACAAAAAAACATCCCTGCATCGGAAAAAAAAAAAGCCGCTTTGGAGCTGTTTTTTGTCTGATGCAGTATAGACATAGCCTAAATTTAAAAATAGTTAATTCCTCAATGGTATTAGAAAACAAAAAGTCTGCAAAACAATAGAAAAATGATAAAATAAAAATAAGTGTTTGATATAAAAGATTATTAAAAGAAACGTACATATACAAGGTGTTCACACAACTGTCATAACCTGCAGACGTACTTTAAGCTTATTAAGTGTGAAAAGTGAATGGTATATGAAAAATGCAGAACAACTTTTTTTTTCTATATTCAAAAAATCCACTCACATAAAGCCTTTTACATCTATGTCACTAAAATTTTTTTTAAAAAAAGTTATGACTGCCGAAATGCAGAAGCAAAAGCTGAAAATAATTTTGCTGGTCAAACAACCCCTTTCAGACCTGGTCATTAAGGGGTTAAAAGCTTAGATTTTTTTTGTAAGCAATTTTCAAAGTAGTAGCTACTTTTTTCCTCCACAGACTTAGCCCCGGTTCACACGGCTTATTCAAGCCGGAATTGCGAGCCGGATTGCGCTCGCAATTCTGGCTTGAATAAGGGGCAGGTGCGGGTGCGGAGCGGGGGCGCGGCCCGCCGGCCCCATAGACTTGCATTACCCACGGCGCGTATTGCGCCTGGATAATGTGCATGTCACTTTCTCCCCGCCCGACGGATTCACCGAGTGGGGAGGAGCGACGGAATCCACTGTTCTCTATGAGAGTGGATTACCGTAATTACTGCGACGGATTGGAGCCGTACTGAAGCGCAAATCCGGCGCGGAGTACGCCGCCAATCCGCGCAGAAATAAGCCGTGTGAACGGCCACTTAGGGTGCTTTCACACAGTGCAGATTTGGTGCAGTTTTAACTGCGCTCCAATTAAACTGCCTTTATTACCAGCAAGCTTCTTTCAGTTCTTTAAATTCTTCAGAAAGGTGTTTCAAGTAAGTAATCAATTACTGTGTTTGAAGTCTGATGGAAACAAACCCACTAATTGATTCATCACTTTCCAAAACAGTTTAGATAAGTGAAAGAAGCTTGTGGTGATAAAGACATTTTTTATTGGAGGGCAGTTAAAGCTGCACCAAAACTGCACTGTGTAAAAGCACCTTTATATGAAAATCACTTAGAAATTTCTTGGACACCTGATGCAAGTTGTTTGATAAGGCCTGGACTACTCTATAGAAAAAGTTTTTTCTAAAACCAATAGCTTTTTCTTTTTACCATCTATGGAGCTGGCTTTTTTTTGCGGACTGAAGTGTGGGTTTCATTGGTACCATTTTCAGATACCTATGACTTTATGGGGTTAAATATGCAGGACAAGTAAGGTTATATATTAATAGATCAGACTCTTATGAAGCATCACTCCCATCCTCCAAAAATTGCTGTCCTGAATCTTATTAATGGGACACCCACAACCCATTACAGCTTCTCCACTTGGTATTGTTTTAACCCCCTGCTCTGCTGTTTTAAATGTAATGTATTAAATTCTGCCTAATAATAACTTTGTTTGCATCTCCTACTTTAACAATGAGCCTCTATGCCTACTTTTCCTCACTAGCAAATCTCCTTCTGCTCAGTAACCATCCTCCAACCCCTCCCACCTCCTTGTTTCACACCCTGATAGGCTGGATTTAATATAATACTATATAAGAGCACATGTTAGGTCAGTGTTTGACCTGGTCATAGATGCAGATATCCATTAATTGCTATTCCATAAGTGATACTTTCAGAATTATACCAGAATTGAAGCCAGAAATAAACCAGGAATGACCTTAAAGGTAAAAATAAGTTTAGTCCGGCTTTATTAGTCATAACACCTGCACCAAAATGCATTCCTATGCACTATCATCACTACTCTCCCTATCCTAAAACCCATTGTCTATCCTCACCACACCCACACTTCGGCAACCGACTTCCATATCACCCCGTCTATCTACCCCTCACACTGACCTCTGCTCTCACACCTCTTTCAACAGCATTAAAACCTCTCGTCTCGCCAAAACCTACACAACCCCCTTTGGGCTCTATCCCACACACACCTTCTCATCACTCCTCCCTCCTTCTCCTTGGCTCTGGGACATATACCCCCCCAATCCCGGGCCCCCTCACCACATCCCCACCTATATTTTCACCTGCCACCTACAGCCAAGAAAGCACCAACTTCCATAACCCCTTAAATAGAAAGCCATCCCCCTCACAATCCGTGCTATACTATCCCCCATGTCCTGGAGCACCTCTGGAATGCACGTTCTGTCAGGCAACACGCTTCTCTTCATCCATGACCTCGTCACTCCCGCCACCTAACCTTCCTTGGACTAACAGAAACTTGGCTTGACACCCCAGACACAAACCTCCCTTGCTGCAGCTCTCTTACGCGGCTTCAGTTTACCCACACCCCCTCGCCCTGGCAGTAAACATAGGTGGAGGTGTTCGGCCTTCTTCAGTCAGATACCTGCTCTTTTGTCCCCATCCACCACTACCTTCCTCACCCTCCCTCCTTCGAGGTGCACTCCGTCCGCATCTACTCCCCCCAACCAACCTCCGTGGCTGTTTATTTTCGTCCACCCAGGCCCTGCCACCCGTACCTTCCTCGACCACTTCGCTTCCTAGGCTCCCTTCACTTTCTCTCCACTGACATCCCCCACATTATCATGGGAAATTCCAACATCCCAATCAGACACCCCCTGCTCCAACAACTAACAAACTCCTGACACTCTCCTCTTCCCTATCGGCCTCACCAGTAGGACACCTCTGGACCAATCATAAAGATGGACACAACCACACTGGTACATCAACTTCACAGCCGCCTTTGTCCTCAATCTAACACCTCAAATCTCTCCTTTACCCATCTTGACCACACCTGCTCACCTCCTCCCACCAATTCACCGCATCTGCCCCCCCCCCGACCCCAAATCTACTGCTCTGCTCCCCCGTAGAAACCGTACACACACCATTAACCCCGGCAATTCCTCTCTGAATCTCTTCTCCCCTCTCTACCATCTTCTCATTCACTGACCCAGACAATAAGCCCACCACCTTCACAACAACACAATCACTTCCACTCTTTACATGGTCTCCCCTCTCAACACAACAGAACAACTCAAAAGTCAACAGACAACCCTGGCACACAATACTCCAACCAAACAGCTGCGCTTGAGCAGAGCTTCCAAATGCTGAACGCCGCTGAAGAAACCCGCCGTCCACCGACTGACTTCACCGCATACAAACTATCAATGCATACATTTAAATCTGCACTCTCATCAGCCAAAACAGGACTACTTCACCACCCTCATATCCCTCCCTGTCTCACAACCCCAGACAACTGCAAAACTTTACGCTCTCCCTCCGTCCACCAGCACCCCCCCCTCCCCCCATCTCTCCTCCAGCAGATGACTTCGCCACTTAACTTTCTTAATAAGATCAATCTCATAGACAAAGCTTCACCCTATACATCCCCTCTGTCCCTATCTCTAAATTCCTGCAGTGTCCCACATCCCACCTCTACACCGTGCCATCACTCTTCCCCCCAATCTTCCTTCTCTACTGGTCACTCATGCAATCTCTCCACTCTACTTTCCAAATCCAACCTCACTACCTGTAATCTTGACCCACTGCCATCCCCACCTCATCCCAGACCTCAGTGCTGTTACATCCCGGGCCCCGGCCCATTTTTTCAACCTATCATTTAAAACCCTGGATCTTTCCTTCCTCCCTTTAAAAACATGCTCCATCACCCCCCACCCTTTAAAGAAACCCTCTTTTGACCCCCTCTTGCCCCGAGAAACTATCGCCCCATCTCACTGTTTCCCCATTCGCCTCTAAACTCCTCCAAACAGAATTTCCTTTCCCAATTTCCTCCCCATCAAACCCAAACCAACTCTCTCCTTGACCCATTTGCAATTCTGGTTTTCCGACCCCCCCCACTCTACAAAAAAACCCCCCTTTAATAACCAAAGTCACCAACGCCCCAAGGGCAACTCCCAAAAGGCCTCACGCCACAACTTTTGTGTTTTTCTCCCCCTGGGAACCTGCCCTCCCCCTTTACACTGTCGACCACCACTCCCCTTAAAAATCCTCTCCTCCCTGGATCACGGCCCTTGGGCCCCTTTTTCCTGGATCTCCTTTCATCCCTTTCACTGATGGAAAATTTCAGGTTCTCACTCCCGGCACCACCTCTTCCCCTTGCCCCCTCCCTTGTTGGTGTCCCCCGGGGGGGTTGTCCGGGGCCCCTTTTTTCCCTCTTCTCTTTTCTACCCCTTTTGGGTTGGGCCCCCCCAACAATAGCATCGCATGGCTTTAAATTTACCATTTTTATGCTGATGATCCCCAACTCTAAAACCCCGGGCCCCAGATTCACCAATCTTCTTTTTCCCGGTTTCCCTGACGGGTCTTTGTCCAAAAATCGCCCTTCTTCTCCTCAGGGTCCCTGAAGCTAAACGGGGAAAAAAATAAAATTCATCATTTTTCCCCCCAACCCCCAACTCCATCCCTCCCCCTGATTTTTTCTATCTCAGAAGGGTTTCATTTCTTTTTAAACCAGCCCACTGGTCCGCCCCTTGGGAAAAACTCTTGACTCCAATCTGCCCTTTTCAAAACCGCAAAAACCCAAACCCCTCGGGGCCAACGGGCCCGCCCCCCTCCCCCCAAAAAAATATTTCCCGAATGTTTAATTTTTTTAACTCGAAAGCACAAAAATTGGTCCATTCCCCCTGTTTCTAAACGCCCAGACTTTTTGCAAACCCTTTATCTGGGGCCCTTTTTCCCCAGCTAGCACCCTTGGGCTCCCCCCCCAATCAAAACCTTAACTCTGCTGCCTTTTCTTATCCCACCTTTTCCCCTTTCGTTTCTCCTCTCCCCTCTTACCCTCTGCCAACCCTTTTAACGGGTTTCCCCATTCCCCCAGTGAATCCAGTTCATTTTTAAGTAACCCAGGGGACCTAAAAACCCCTCCATGACCTCTCCCCCCTTAAATATCTCCCTTTAATCTCCAATATCTCCCCCAGGGCCAATCTGCCCCTCACGGGGCCTTTTTTCTCTGCTCTCCCCCGTTGTCAACCCCAAAAATTTAACCCGGTTCTCCAAGCTTCCCCGTGCTTCCCCAATTTCGGGAAACTCCTGCCCCAACACCTCGGGGACTCTCCCCCTTCGCCCCGGGCCTCAAAAGGCAACCTGAAAACCCATCTCTTCAGGTTTGGGCCTTCCCCAACAAAAAACCCCTTCGGGTCACTTTTTCCTATCCACAACCATTTCGGGCCCCTCCCTTCTTTTCTTCCCATTTCCCTTTTTTGGTGTAAGCCCTCACGGGCGGGCCCTCCCCTTCCTTCTGAAACCGGGTTGTTAAGTTTTTAATTTGTAACCTTTTTTTACTTTTTTTTGACCCATTTTTATGTATGAAAACCAAAAATGTACAGCGCCCGGGAAACCCGGGGGCCTTCAAAAAAAAATAATAAAAATTTAATTTAATGGGTTCCCCCCCTCGACATACCCTCTCCCTTCCCTCCCAAAACCCCAAAGGGGCCGAAATCGTAGACCGCCCTCTGCCTTCTCTTTTACTCGTGCTCCCTTTCCTGGGCCCTTCCCCCTTCCTCCATTACTTTGTTTTTTCCTACTTTTAAAATTCCTGTCTTCTGCCTTTCTCCTTTTACTTTGGCTCCTCCCTTCCCTTGCCCTTTCTTCTGCCTTCTCCTTTAAATTGTCTTCTCCCCTAGATTTTTCCCCCGGGGGGCCTTCCCCTTTTTATCTTTTCCCCAACCTTTTTTGCCTGCCCTCTCCCTTTCTCCATTACTCTATGCCCTCCTCTTCGACTTCACCTTGCCTTCTCCATTACTCCGTACTCATCCTATTTCCCTTACTTGTCCCCTTTCCTCCTAAAACATCTTCCTGCTTTCAATCTGCGAACCACCCCCTTCTGCTACAAACCCCTCTCCCCCCCTCGGGCATCACAAATTTGGGCCCTTTCTTGGATCTCCTCATACCTCACTGACTGGATGTTCGCAGTCACCTCCTCCTCTCAACCACTCTTTGCTGGTATCCTTCAGGGATCAGCCCTTGGTCCTCTACTCTTCTCTACATACACAAAATTTTTGGGCCCCGGTCATTCCCTTTGGGATCCCCTGGGTTTAAATACAACCTGTATGCTGACAGAACCCAACTCTACATCTCCAGCCCAGATATTAACTCTCTGCTCTCCAGAATGTCCTCCTCATTCTGTGTCCTAAAATGAAACGTGGAGAAAACCAAGTTTATCTTTCCACCATCCTACTCTATTCCCCTACTTCATCTATCCATTACAGTCAATGGCTCTACACCTTCATCTGTCTCGCAGTTCTGCTGCCTTGGGATAACTTTTGACTTCTTTCTGTCCTTCAAGCCACACGACCAAGCCCTTACCTCTGGTTGCCGCCTCCACCCGAAAAATATTTTTTGAATCTGCTCATTTCTTAACTTCATTTCTGCAGAAATGCTTGTCCATGCCCTTGTTATCTCCCACCTGGACTATTGCAACATTCTTCTCTGCAGCCTTATATCTAGCACTCTTTCTCCCCTTTAATCCATCCTCAACTCCGTTGCTTTTCTGATCCACCTCTCTCCTTGCCTCTTATCTGCCTATCACCTCTGTCAATCCCTTCACTGTCTACCCACTGTACACCCCACAAACATGTCTCCCCTTCACCTACTTTTTCTTACCCGATTGTAAGCCCCTGCGGGCATTGTCCTCTCTCCCGCTTGTCGCCATCGTTTGACATATGTTATGTATGTAACCCCCTACCTCCACCCCCAAATGTACAGTGCCCTGGAATTATTGGTGCTTTAACTCCTTAACGACCGGCCACCGTCTTTTGACGTCGGCTGGTGCAGGTCGTTCGTCTGCAGCGACGTCTTTTGGCGTCGCTGCAGACATCGGAATTTGTGGCGCCCGATGCTGCAGCTGCACTGAGATCGTGGCTGTAGTACACAGCCCTGTTCCCAATGCAGCCTCTGCAAGCACCGGGAAGCAGGGGAACCTCCGCTTCCCGTTACTTTAACTCTTTGATTGCCACAGTTCGTCACTGCCGCGCAATCAAAGCGTTTCACTCCTCTGTCGGGTGATCGGGACTCCCGGTGACCCAACAGAGCTTGGAGAACAGCTGCACAGTCAGCCCTGGTGAGCTACAGTAGCCCCAGGGCTGTCTGTGTAACAAGCCAGTCATCAGGACTGACTGTGTGCTGCCCTAATCACTGCCTGTGTCAAACGGACACCGATTATAATGTATTAGCATATATGATATGCTAATAAACTAAGTGTAAAAAAAAAAAAAAGTAACAGTTCTCCCTTCATGTTTTTTTTTTAAAGTGAAAAACATAAAAAGTTTAAAAATAAATAAATAATAAAATAAAAATAAATATTTAATAAAAATCATTGTGCATACATTACACACCCCAAAAAAACCTACACATATTAGGTATCCACACGACCGTAACAACCTGTAGAATTAATCTAACAAGTTAAGTGTGAAATGTGAATGGTGTAAAAAAACCATTTTTTTTTTTACAAAAATTGAAAGAAATTCTACAATTATTTATAAGTGAATTTAAACTATTCTCCCATAAAGTACAACTCGTCTCGAATAAAACGAGGCCTCATCCAACGGCGTCATTGTAAAAATAAAAAAGTTACAACTGTTAAAACGCAAGGAGGCAAAAACTTAAAAAATGTTCTGGTCATTAACTACTTTTCAGGCGTTCGGCTTAAGGGATTAAAATAAATAATATTAATAATGACATATAGAAGTTATAGCAATGTTAGAGGGAAGGAATGAAGGTTATTGTGGATCCGTACAACTGAGTGAAGCGTCTTGTCCCAAGTGGTGGCATCTGGTCCCAATTCAAGATGAGATAGAGTTGGGCATGGAGGCATACGTTTAATTATATTCTTAAAAACAAGGACAAACGTCGAATTTTGGGCCACAGTGATACAGAAAAAATGACCCTATGTAAAAAATATTGGGTATGTTAACTGGCCATAATTAAGTAAGGTAATGCTGAGAGGGAAATCAAGAGTAGCCCTGGTTAGCCCTACTTGGCCTGACGAACCCTAGGGTCTAGCCACGGGGTAATCGCCCCAATAAGGGCAACAACATCTGGAACCTGTCCCTACCGCAAACTTACCCTATTTCTCAAAAACGTCAACTTTCAAATAATGTCAACATCCTGTCTGAAGTTCCCAAGGTAGTTTCTTCCTAGCCCCCGGCTCACTATCTTGGCGTCATGATGGAGGAACGTACAGAAGCCATTGGCAGCATTAAGCTTGGACTAGGGTGACGGTGGTCTTTGCTTTTGGACCTTATCTGAGGCTAATTGTAGATTATGGCTAGTAAAATTGCTTTGTTGTTGGTGACTTGGATATGGATTCTTGGTTTCTGGGATGGTGATGCTTTCTGTCATTACTATGAGGTAAGACCAGTTTTTGGCGGATGGACCATACATCACTTCTCTTTTGGGTACCTATATATATATATATATATATATATATATATATATTATAGATATATATATATTATAATATATAAATATATAGTAGTAAGCTTGTATATAGGTGTATGGAGTTTGCTGGTATAGTGCATTAGATGGCAGCACACTCTGTATACCCGTAATGTGCCCTAACATTTCCATCTATTGATGCCTTTTTATATACAATATTAGGTTGTGCACATATACATAGGAAGTTTGACTCCTTTGCTGACAAGTGTAATTCTATGCCCACGAATGGCTAACTTGAATTGTATATCAACCCTTTGTCATTTTTCACCAATAACAGAAACTTAGTAAAGGGGGTTCTGGACTAGGACTATCCCTATCCGTAAACAAAAATTTAATTTTACCACCAGGTATCCTCCCTTTGAGGCCTACTGGGCTATACCAATATAGGCTCATGGTGCTTTCTCTATTCTGTTAGCCTCTATATGCCTTTGGCGCATATTTTGAAATAATGGTCACATGGATTATGAGTGGACATTATAACCCTAATTTGAGTGTGGTCTGTGTTGTCTCTGATGCCCTTGTAGGTCGAGGCCATATTGTTCTCATAGCTATTGCCCACTGTATACTTGAGTGGATACCATACCCTCAAGTTTTCCAGTTGATACCCTTGAATAGATATCTATGATTATGGTCAATTAATTGCATGAAGACAAATATAGTTTTGGTATCTACACCTTTCCTTTTGTTCCCCCCACATTTGATCCTGAAGAGATGCATATGGGGCATCGAAACACGTTGGGACGTTGAGACAGGATGTTGACATTATGTGAAAGTTGACGTTTTTGAGGAATAGTGTAAATTTGCGGTAGGGACAAGTAATTGGTGCCATTACCCCATGGCTAGGCCCTAGGGTTCTTCAGGCCAAGTAAGGATAACCTGGGCTACCCTTGATTTCCCTCTCGGCATTACCTTACTTAATTACGATCAGTAAGCATAACCAATTTTTTTTACTTAGGGTAATTTTTTCCTTATCACTGTGGCCCAATGTTCATTGCTTGTTCTTCAGAGCACTACATGAAATGAAACAGGCGCACTGATTGGTTGCTATGGGCAACAAAGAAAGTCTTAGACCAAGACAATTTTCATACATGTGGCCCTAAGTCTCAAATACATGTTACTTTTTGTTTTTTCTTTAGAGATCTTTTGGTGTATAATTCGGGTGCACCCAGGCTTGGACTGGCCCACACGGAAATAGGGGAAACCCCCGGTAGACCCCTGAGGAGACAAGTACAGTCATTTACAGTAGCTGTAAGGTGGGCCCCTAAAATAAACTCCAACGATGGCCCCAGAAACAGCTCAACTGGTGGGCGCCTAGAGTCAACTCCACCAGTGGGCCCTAGGCAACCCAGTCTGACACTGGGTGTACCTGTTGACACTTCTGGAAACCTGTACCAATTCCTGTGGTGTTTCTACATGGATGAATACAGGTTCCATATCATGTTCCAGCTGGGTCTGTAGATCCTGCAGAGTAGCTGGTTGCTGAATACACCAGCCCAGTTGGACCAATAAATGCTCGATTGGTGATAAATCTGGCGACCAGGCAGCCTTACAACCTTATGATCAGTGTTACAATCTAACGAAGACATTGCTCCTCCTCTTAGACCTGTCCTCTGCCTTCTCCACTACTCTGTGCTCCTCCTCCTAGACCTGTCCTCTGCCTTCTCCATTACTCTGTGCTCCTCCTCCTAGACTTCTCCTCTTCCTTCTCCATTACTCTGTGATCCGCCTCCTAGACTTGTCCTTTGTCTTCTCCATTACTCTGTGCTGCTCCTCTAACCTGTCCTCTACCTTTCCATTACTCTGTGCTCCTCCTTCTAACCTGTCTCTCTTTCCCTTACTCTGTGTCCTCCTTTACACCTTCCTTCGTGCCTCTACATATCTGTTCTTCACACCTGTCCTCTGCTTCTCCATTACTCTGGTCTACTTGTAATGCCTCTGCTTCTCTTTTACTTGGGATTTTAGACGTGGACGGCTCATTACTTTGTGCTTCTCCTTCTAGTCCTTTCTTCTACCTTCTCCATTACTGTGTGCTCCTCCTTCTAGTTCTGTCCTCTGCCTTCTCTATTACTCTCAGCTGCTCCTCCTAGACCTGTCCGCTACCTTCTCCATTACATTGTGCTCTCCCCTACAACCTGTTCATCTACTTCTCCATTACTTGGCTCTCCTCTTAGACTGTCCTCTGCCTTCTCATTACTCTGCTGCTTCCTCCTACACGTCCTCTACCTTCTCCATTACTATGTGCTCCTCCTCTAACCTGTCCTCTGCCTTCTCCATTACTCTGTGCTCCTCCTCAAACTGTCTCTGCCTTCTCTATTACTCTGTGCTCCTCCTCCTAGACTTGTCCTCTGCCTTCTCTATTACTCTGTACTCCCCCTCTTAGACTTGTCCCCTACCTTCTCCATTACTCTGTGCGCCTCCTCCTAGACCTGCCTCTACCTTCTCCATTACTCTGTGCTCCTCCTCCTAGACCTGCCTCTACCTTCTCCTGATGAAGACATTGCTGTGTGTGGCCGAGCATTATCCTGGCAGCTGCAAGCCACGAGAGGTGACACATGTGGCCATAGAGTGTCCTGCACATATCACTGAGCTGTTAAGAACCCCTTATATCAATACTATGGGTGACCGACCATCGTATGTGGATGTGCCGCAGATCGTCACACCAGCAGTCGGTGAAACGTTTCTCTCCACAGCAAAGGCAGGATGAAAGCGCTAACCATGAGGCGTCCATTCTCCAACCTGACCATCATAAGATCCCAAACAGAACCTGGATTCATCGCGTAAGACGAATACGACTGCAGCACAAGATTCTTGTTCACGACATTACTGTGAACGCAGGTGGCAGTGGCTGGCTTTTAATGGCAGGAAACTCAATGGGTGCCTGGAAATAGTTCAGCTAGAGACAAGGGGATCTGTCTGGATGGTGGACAAGGAAAATGGGAGCTGCTAGTGGTTGTAGACTGATCAAATGGTCCTTTGTTGGTTTGTGTAGGCCATACATGCCCTCGCAAACCGCTGCTCCCAATGTCTCGGAACAGCTTGGTCAGAAAAGCCTAGGGGTGGCCATCCATCAAATTATCCATCCTGCTTTACTCAATCCAATGTTGTGTCCCCTCTCAAAGTTTGCAAAATGTCTTCCATCCATCGTAGCAGCTTGTCTAGCAGATAATGATCAAGAGGTGCACTACCCAAAAGTAGCCTCTGAGAGAATTTATACAAGGAAGGGGCGAAAGGACTTTCACACCCTCCGGTGGCAGGACCCAGTGTCTACTCACACCTGTAATCACTTGCATATCTATTTGAGGCATAACTGCAGCAAGTGATGTTTCTATCTGTTCTCTATTTTTGTTATTAAGGGTACACTGAGAAAAGCAGCTTCTGAGACGTTTGATAAATGAAGGTCCTACCTCGGGGGCCACACTGGGCTCCGTCAGTGACTCGTGAATGTGAAGCCCATTGCACATGTTAACCCACCTCTCCATTCACTATATGACCCTGGCTTTGTGTAGAGCTCTCTGCTGGTGCTGTATATTGGATGGTTCTGGTGTGTTCTGTAAGAGTTAGACACAAGTGAGCGCGTCCCGCAGAGGTGGGGCCACTGTACCCAGGTGTAGAATGAACATAGATGTGGCCACACATGTTCAGGGGCCCTCCATTCACTTCTGTAGGAGTTAGACACAGGCGCGCGCGGTGCACCCCTAGATGGTGGGGCCCCCGATCATAAACAACTCAGACATTTTGGAATATCCTGTGGATGTGTTGGGAACACCCTGTATCCATGTGGTGACGGCTCTGAGAAGCTGCTTCTCCTCTGCCCCCAGAGGTTCTGTATCATACATGATGTGGCCCCTGTATGATTTGGGCCCCTCCTTTCTCCATAAAGGCGCCTGCAGTACTAGAACCTTCCAGTTCATTGAGTTTTCTCATATTCTCCTTCACAGCGTTCCTTCTTCTGAATGACCCACCAAGGATGGACACGGACAGGAATGAGATCACCAGAAGAATATTAAACTTCACCTTGGAGATCATCCACCTGGTGACCGGAGAGGTAAACTTCTCTAGATTTCGATCATCTTTATTATCTAACAAGTCAATGATAGAAGAGAAAATCCATAATAGGAGAAATCCAGCGTCCGGTGTAAGAGCTTCAGGAGCTTCCAACTGATGAACTGAGCAGCGGAAAACCTGCAGCTCAGCCCCCAGTATGGTCAGTTATGTATCATGGGAACCAGTGCAGCCATAGTAATGTTGTAGGACTGGGCATTGATCCACAGATTTTCTCTGATCTTCCGATTTTAAGTCAGAAAGGAATTTTTCCTCTAAATGTGTCTCTCTCCATACACAGGATTACATAGTAGTGAAGAAGACATTGGGTGACTTTGTGATTCCCAATATCCATCTCTATGAGTTAGGAGGATGGAACAAGATTCAGAGCCCCATCATAGAGCCTCCCCCGCACTCACTGATACATGAGAGGGACAATAAGCAGAAGATCCTAGAACTCACCAACAAGATGACGGAGCTGCTGACTGGAGAGGTGACGCTGCTAATGGGAATGCTGGGACATTATACAGTAACACAACTGGAGGGGTCTGTGTGATGACCGTATCATTTCTCCATACAGGAGTGGGAGTATTTAGAAGGACATGAAGATCTGTATGAGGACATCAAGATGGAAAATCACCAGCCTCTTATATCACAAGGTAAGAACATACACATAGCATATACACATACTGGCAGCCAGGATAAAGCCTTGTGTGGTGACCAGTAACATAGGAGCTCCATACACCCAATGGATGCCAAGGGAGGGTCCTTTCGGCACCAGCTGATCTGGTATAGTAGACTATGCTATTTTATGCAGGGGAATTTACAGCTGAAATATCTTTAGAAGTCTAGATGACAAGACTGTGACTCTCATACCGTGGAGGCCCAGATGACAAGACTGTGACTCTCATACCGTGGAGGCCCAGATGACAAGACTGTGACTCTCATACCGTGGAGGCCCAGATGACAAGACTGTGACTCATACCGTGGAGGCCCAGATGACAAGACTGTGACTCTCATACCGTGGAGGCCCAGATGACAAGACTGTGACTCTCATACCGTGGAGGCCCAGATGACAAGACTGTGACTCTCATACCGTGGAGGCCCAGATGACAAGACTGTGACTCTCAACCGTGGAGGCCCAGATGACAAGACTGTGACTCTCATACCGTGGAGGCCCAGATGACAAGACTGTGACTCTCATACCGTGGAGGCCCAGATGACAAGACTGTGACTGTCAACCGTGGAGACCTAGATGACAAGACTGTGACTCTCCTACCATGGAGACCCAGATGACAAGACTGTGACTCTCGGACCATGGAGGCCCAGATGACAAGATTACGACTAAGCATACCATTAAGGCCCAGATGACAAGACTGTGACTCTCATACCGTGGAGGCCCAGATAACAAAACTACGGCTCTCATATTGTGGAGGCTTAAATGACAAGACTACGGCTCTCATACTGTGGAGGCCCAGATGACAAGACTATGATTCTCATACCGTGGAGGCCCAGATGACAAGACTATGATACTCATAACGAGGAGGCCCAGATGACAAGACTACGACTCTCATACTGTGGAGGCCCAGATGACAAGACTGTGACTCTCATACCATGAAGGTCCAGATGACAAGATTGTGACTCTCATACCGTGGAGGTCCAGATGACAAGATTGTGACTCTCATACCGTGGAGGTCCAGATGTGACGAGACTACGACTCTCATACCGTGGAGGTCCAGATGTGACGAGACTACGACACTCATACCGTGGAGGCCCAGATGACAAGACTACGACTCTCATACCATGGAGGCCCAGATGACAAGACTACGACCTTCATACCGTGGGGGCCCAGATGTGACGAGACTACGACCCTCATACCGTGGAGTCCGCGATGTGACGAGACTACGACCTTCATACCGTGGAGACCGAGATGTGACGAGATTACAACCTTGATACCGTGGAGGCCCAGATGTGACGAGACTACGACCTTCATACCGTGGAGGCCCAGGTGACAAGACTACGACTTTCATAGTATGGAGGCCCAGATGATGACTATGACTCTCATACATGTGGTCTTTGATGGATCTACAGTACTCTAAGCCTTAGAGAAAGCGTTCCAGATTGCATTATTCTTCTACCATGTTCTAGTCCTTTTGGTACGTTTCTCAACCACGAACCTTTGCCGCCTGTCCCTGACTATAAGCCAGCCTAACGATTCTGTACCTCGCCATACCTCGGCCACCACTACATGCAAGCCGTGCTAGGGGTAGCGACCTAGGGGATCGCTTGCCGCAGCAAGTCCATCCCGCTATGCGGCGGGGTATGGTGAAAACCAGCAGCCCCTTAGACTCTGCTCCCTGGTGTGGCTTACAACATCGCCTGCAGTGGTCCAGCGGATCCACTACTCCAGCCGTTACAATTGGGATTACCGATAAATAAAAACTGTCCGTTCTCTTAACTTCCCTCCAGTATGATTTCCATAGTGACTGTTATGATGGTGTCTTCATGGTGGGCCACTATGCTTACATTCTGGGTGACTTTATAGAATTATCAGGCCGGGACAAAATAGTCAAAAAAAAAAAAAAAAAAAATATTATTGATAACCGATTTTAACTCTAATTTTTCTTAATCGACTAAGTAAAGCTGCGTTCTTCCTTTGTGCAGTGGACATGATGGCTTCCAGGATCTACCGCACAATCTAGATGCATACAAGGCCAGCGCTCTACTAGCTTACCATCATAAAGATTGCTCCACTAATTCTAACATTTCTTAAATTCTAAATGGAAAAATCTTCAGCCCTCAAGGAATTCTGGATGAATGGTGAATAACCACGCATCTGGCATGGTTCTTTACAATCTTAAACCAGGATCCTTCTCTATAACTGATATCTGATGACATCTCATCCTTCCTAAATTTCATACAATTGTCTAAAGTCTCCCCACCAAAAACAGACCTCCTCTCCACTTCCGTCTTATCGGTGCAAGTTAATGCTAAAGTCATTCAAATCGCTCAAGGCTCTACGATGACAAATTTCTTAACCCTATTTAATCATCTACCTTATATTGGAGTATTTCATAGAAAGTGTCACGGGTGACGGAGATCAATTTTTACCAAATTTCCTGAAAACTGATCCAAAATATATTGAACAATTTAAGTCCCTTCCTGCTGCTATTACATTTTTCCATCACTATTACGCCTGGACCTGGTAGGCTTTGCTAAAGGCAATTTGCTGAGCGCTGTTTGATCGGGCCACGGCATGAGGGATTTTTTGGTAATAAACCAGAGTTGGATTACTATGAGTAAGGATTTTGTGTCATCTGACAAGTGTATGCTGTACTGCCTTGTTATAAGATTATATGATGCGTATTGGTAAGGTTCTCCCTAATATGAAATAAAGGTCACGTTTTAAGGTCTTGGAGTTCTGTTTTGGGTCATATTTTAGTTTACTACTTCCCATCCTGGTGCCATCTTTTCCCCAGGTAAATGCACCTGTACCCGGCCATGCAAATGAGAAAAATCCCAATTCATCAGACCAGACTACCTTCTAACATTGCTCCATGGCCCATTCAAAATTGTTTTTTATAGGCCACTTCAGGCCCTTGTCATAGATGGTGAGGAGCACAACATTTATGGCCTGGAAATATAAACCTAGAATTAGCGGTATTGTGAAAGATGCAGAAGGTTATGTACCTAGTCGCTGTGTGTTTATGTCTCCCACAGATGGATCCATTATGAAAAATCTACCTGAGAGATGTCCCCGTCCTCTGTATTTCCAGGATTGTCAAGATGAAGAGCAGAACATCCTAGAGAATCATCAGGTATCAGCCAAGCCTTATACCCCATCTTTACAGGAGGAGTGTTGACCTTCTTTGGTCCTGCATTCATATATGGTGGCAAAAAAATTGGGTGATTTATTTTTTTTTATGTCAATTTGTTAAATTTTTCCATTGAATTGTTACCAATGTCAAATTAGGTTGAAGGTCTCACTATAATTAAAGTTGAGGTTGGAGGCCCTGAAGAAGAGATGATGTGGGGCAACCGACCATGTAAAAGAGAAGTGGAGGAAGAAGACCCAGAAGTACAGATGATGAGGGGAGACCAACCGTGTAAGAGAGAAGTGGAGGAAGAACACCCAGAGGAAGAGAGGATGAGGGGTGACCAGCCCTGAAAGAGAGAAGTGGTAGAAGAAGACCCAGAAGAAGAGATGATGAGGAGCGACCAACCATGTAAAAGAGAAGTGGTGGAAGAAGATCCGGAGATACAGATGATGAGGGGTGACCAACCGTGTAAGAGAGAAGTGGAGGAAGAAGACCCAGAAGTACAGATGACGAGGGGCGACCAACCGTGGAAGAGAGAAGTGGTGGAAGAAGACCCAGAGGAAGAGAGGATGAGAGGCGACAAGCCCTGTAAGAGAGAAGGGGAGGAAGAAGAGATGATGTGGGGCGACCAACCGTGTAAAAGAGAAGTGGAGGAAGAAGACCCAGAAGAAGAGAGGATGATGGGTGACCAGCCGTGTAAGAGAGAAGTGGTGGAAGAAGATCCAGAAGAAGAGAGGATGATGGGCGACCGAGCGTGTAAGAGAGAAGTGAGGGAGGATACTCCAGAAGATGTTACCACAGGTATGTGATATTGGAAGTAGGAAGTAAATTCAGAGGTTTCTTAATTTGAGGTTTTCCCTCAGTGCGACATTAAAGAGGAGCAATGGCTTCTGTCATCAACTCAGATGAAGAGTGTCGAAATCAGGTGATACCTTTCAGAGATTAGCTGAGTATATTAAAGGCAAGCTTTTGCCAGGCATGATAGTATACAAGACTTTTACACACACCTGACAGTGATCTTCAGACCATTTTAAACACCTTGAAAATAACGGAATTTCATACAAGCAGATAAGGGCAATTCCAGAAGAGTAGACTAATTACAAGAGGTCATGAAATAAACTGCAGACATGTGCGCTGTGGTCTGCATCATGGTCCCATTTTGGTCACCGTGGAGGTGGGTTCCCCTTACCAAAACATCCCCCACAAGAATGGAGTCATAGCGTGTCAGGTGCAGTTGGAGAAACAAACCCTTTAACTTAATAACAAACCTACAGTCCCTATCCCGTTTGTAACCTGGGGACTGCCTGTATTAAGGTATGACACAACTAATAAGACATATTTGAATCATAACACCAAGAACAGAACGGCATATCACCCCAAAATTAGGGGGTCACAGAACAAATAAAGGGTTGATGTAAAATGGTATATAACCATGTGCCAAATG
This sequence comes from Phyllomedusa bahiana, assembly GCA_025379985.1. Taxonomy (NCBI): domain Eukaryota; kingdom Metazoa; phylum Chordata; class Amphibia; order Anura; family Hylidae; genus Phyllomedusa; species Phyllomedusa bahiana. The sequence goes on from JAODAL010018331.1 coordinate 27,906, forward strand.
ATGTGAGAGAGAAAAGTATGAGATTATATGTTAAAAACGAATATATAAGAAAATTTTTACATCGAGTGATGACAAAATAATAATTCAATCACATCATAAGGTACACGATGTTGTGATTGAATGGGACAGCAACCATGAATATAGATGATTTCCCCAAAAGAGAGGAGATTTGCCACCTGAAATGAACCCCCTGAAGCACACTTTGCCACCAAACTTTTTGGGTGTGACATTGAGCCACACCTTACAGAGAACAGAAGACCAGTGGAGAGAACCAGGATGACCCCTTTAATGCTCAACCTCAATACACAAAATTCTCTATAGGAAGGAATTCTATCATTTGTAAAACGTGGACTGAGTATAACAAAAGAAAAAAAATGACAAACTCCATTTTTCTTCTAACAGGTAATACCTCTGACGGAAACTTCATGATGTCAATGATCTATAAAGTGGGAGATGAAGCTATCATGCAGGAAACCTCAGCAGAAGACCTCATTACTGTTAATGTACATCCAGAACTTGAGAGTACAGGTCTATTCTATAATACTCCTAATCATGTGGAACCACCTGACTCATCACAGAATATTGCCACAAGTACAGGTCAGAAAGGAGATAAATGCTTTCAATGTGGCAAACGACTTAGAAAAAGGTCAAATTTGTTTAAACCTAGACGCCGTCACAAAGGGGGGAAGCCATACTCCTGCTCAGAATGTGAGACAAGCTATGCCGATAACCATGAGTGGAGACACACCGGAGCCAAGCCATTTGCATGTTCACGTTGTGATAAGAGCTTTAAATCTCGATCGCATCTTGATAAACATCAGAGCGTTCACACAGTGGAGAGGCCACATACGTGTTCAGAATGTGGAAGGTGCTATAAAGAGAAATCAAACCTTATTAAACATCAGAGAATTCACACAGGGGAGAAGCTGTACTCCTGTTCAGAATGTGGAAAGTACTTAAAATGTAGATCAGATCTTATTGATCATCAGAAAATTCACACCGGGGAGAAGCCGTACCCATGCTTAGAATGTGGAAAGTGCTTTACATGGAAATCACATCTTGTGGTCCATCAGAGAACTCACACAGGAGAGAAGCCATACCCGTGTTCAGAATGTGGGAAGTGCTTTAAGAGTAAATCGCATCTTGATAACCATCAGAAACTTCACACTGGGGAGAAGCCACATTTGTGTGTAGAATGTGGGAAGGGCTTTAGAAGTAAATCGCACCTTGTTGTTCATCAGAGAACTCACACAGGGGAGAAGCCATACTGGTGTCCAGAGTGTGGGAAGTGCTTTACAAGTAGATCAAATCTTGTGCACCATCAGAAACTTCACACAGGGGAGAAGCCGTACCAGTGTTCAGAATGTGGGAAGGGCTACACAAGTAGATCCCATCTTGTGGCTCATCAGAGAATTCACACAGGGGAGAAGCCCTACTCATGTTCCTCGTGTGGGAGATGTTATACGGAAAAATCGGGTCTTGTGAAACACCAGAGAAGTCACACGGGGGAGAAGCCATTTTCATGTTCAGAATGCGGGAAATGCTATACAGATAAATCAGGTCTTGTGAAACATCAGAGACATCACACAGGGGAGAAGCCATTTTCATGATCAGAATGTGGGAAATATTTTAGTACGGAAGCAAAACGTAGGAATCGTCACAAGATTCACCCAGGGTCAAAGCTGATGTCATGTGAGATGGGTGATGTTCAACAAAGAAATGAAATAGGCTGAACTGGATGGACGTCTTGTCTTTTTTCGGCCTTACAAACTATGTAACTATGTAACTAAATAGTATGAGTAGAAAAAAAATTATTTTATTATTTTTGGGTGGAATTAGTGTATATCCAACAGTGGACTCTTTACTGAGGTCCACCTTGACCGGGATTTATGGAGAAGTATTGTGGATTGTATGCGGTCAAGGGGAAAAGCAGAATTGTTACCATAAACCTTGTTTTTTTTATTACTGTAGTTCTAAATTTAAAAATACTTTTTACCACATCACTAACACACCATGTCAACTTGGACATCAATAGTTGATCTTCAATCAAACTGTATAAAAAATTTATGGTGATGGAATTGAACAAAAAGAAACATTAAAAACAATAAAAAATTAACTTTGCAATAAAAAAAAAAACAATTTTATTAACAGAGAAAAAAATCTTCATAAGATAAAATTTTACTTCACTAATTTTTTTCTAGTCCTCCTTGGAAGCACATAGGGTTAATTCCATTATTATTATTATTTATTTTATAGCGCCATTGATTCCAGGGCGCTGTACATTCAGGGGGTTACATACATTACATAAGTCAAACATTTACAATAGTGACAATCTCTGACTAACAACAGGTACAGAGGGAGAGGGGGCCCTGCCCGCGAAGGCTTACAATCTACAAGGAAGGGGGAAAGAGACAGAAGGTGAGGGGCAGACATATTTGTGGGGTGTTATGACAGCGGTGTTATTCTAGGTCATAGGCAATCCTGAAGAGGTGGGTTTTCAGATTGCTTTTGAAGCTGGTGAAAGTTGGGGAGAGTCTGAGGTGTTGGGGCAGTGAGTTCCAGAGTATGGGGGGAGGCACGAGAGAAATCTTGGAGATGGTGGTGTGAGGAGGTGACAAGAGGAGAGTGGAGAAGAAGATCCTGTGAGGAGCGGAGGTTGCGTGAGGGGGAGTATCTGGAGATTAGAGCGGAGATGTATGGAAGGGGAGAGGTTATGTAGAGCCTTGTAGGTCCGGGTTAGTAGCTTGAAATTAATGCGCTGGGCAATGGGCAGCCAGTGCAGGGATTGGCAGAGGGGAGAGGCAGAGGAGTAGCGAGGAGAGAGGTGGATAAGACGAGCAGCAGAGTTGAGAATGGATTGGTGGGGAGCGAGAGTGCTGGATGGGAGGCCACAGAGAAGGATGTTGCAGTAGTCGAGGCGGGAGATGACAAGGGCATGGACAAGCATTTTTGTAGTGACAGGGTTAAGGAATGAACGGATGCGAGAGATGTTTTTCAGGTGGAGGCGGCAGGCAGAGGTGAGGGTTTGGATTTGGGGTTTGAAGGACAAAGCAGAGTCCAGTGTTATCCCAAGGCAGCGGACTTGCGGCACCGGTAAGAGTGTAGAGCCATTGACTATGATAGAGAGATCAGGTGGAGGGATGGAGTGAGATGGTGGAAAGATAATGAATTCAGTTTTCTCTACATTAAGTTTTAGAAACGTAGGAAAAAGGAGGATAGGGGTGAAAGCAGTCGGGGATCCTGGCCCAGTAGAGCTTAATGTCGGGGCCGGGATGAACGGGTGCCCATACATACGGTGGTTGGAACCGTGTGATGTATGAGTGACCCAGCACCAAGATGGTAGATAGAGAAGAGTAGTGGGCCAGGACGACCCTAGGGGGACACCAACAGAGAGAGGGCGAGGGAGGAGGTGGTGCGACAGTAAGACACTGAAGTCCACATTTACAATAGGTGACAATCCTACTAAACAACGATGTACAGAGGGAGAGGGGGGCCTCTGCCCGCGAGGCTTCAACTACAGGAAGGCGGAAAGAAGCACAGAAGGTGAGGGGCAGACAATTAATGGTGGGTGTTTGACAGCGGTGTTTATTCTGTCATAGCATCTGAAGAGGTGGGTTAATCAGATTGCTTTTGAGTGGTGAAAAGTTGGGGAAGTCTGAGGTGTTGGGCAGTGAGTTCCAGAGTATGGGTAGATCGAGAGCGAAATCATTGGAGATGGTGGTGTGGAGGTAGGTGACAGAGAGGTGGGGAAGAGAGTCCTGTGTGGAGCGGAGCTAAATGCGTGAGGGGGAGTATCTGGAGATTAGTGCAGAGTATGTATGGTGAGGGGAGAGGTTATGTCAGAGCCTTGTAGGTCATGGTTGTAGCTTGAAATTAATGCGTGGCAATGGGCAGCCAGTGAGGTGGCATGAGGGGAGAGCAGAGAGGTGGCATGAGGGGTGAAAGACGGCAAGCAGAGTTGAGAATGGATTGGAGTGGGGCGAGAGTGCTGGAATGGGAGGCCACAGAGAGAGGATGTTGCAGTAGTCGAGGCGGGAGATGACAGGGCGTGTGACTAAGCATTTTTGAGTGACAGGGTTAAGAAATTTGAACGGATGCGGAGAGATGGTTTACAGGTGGAGGCGGCAGGCAGAGTTGAAGGTTTTGATTTGGGGTTTGAAGGACAAAGCAGAGTCCAGTGTTATCCAAGGAAGCGTGCTGTGCGGCACCGTAAAGTGTAGAGCCATTGACTATGATAGAGAGATCAGGTGGAGGGATGTTGTGCAGATGGTTGGAAAGTATAATAAATTCAGTTTTCTCTACATTAAGTTTAGAAGTCATGTGGATGAAGAGGATATGGGTGATTTCGGCAGTCTGGGATCCTGACAGTAGAGCGCTTAATGTCTGGGCCGAGATGATGAGTTGGGTGTCATCAGCAACAGGTGGTTATGGAATCCATGTAAGATGCTATGAAGCTGACCCAGACAAGAGTAGATAGAGAGAGTAGTGGGGCCCAGGACTGATCCCTGGGGGGACACAACAGTAGAGTGGTGAGGAGAGGAGGTGGTGCGAGAGTGAGAGACATGAATGTCGATCAGTGAGGTATGAGGAGATCAGAAAGGGCAGTCCGTGATGCGAGGGAGGAGAGATTTTTATGAGAAGTGATGTGGTCGACAGTGTCAAGGCGGAGGACAGGTCTAAGATGAGAATCACATGTAATGGTAGAAGCATGAGGACCGGTCTAAGAGGAAAGGATCGAGTGAGTTTGACTGAGAGCTTTTGCGTTTAATAGGTCGTTGGTAAGTTCCTTGGTTAGTGGCGTTTCTGTAGAGTGATGGGATCGGAACCAGATTGCAGTGAGGTCAAGAAGAGTTGGAGGACGAGTGGTGTAGACGACAGTTGAGGATAGGCAGGGTGTTCGAGAGTTTCGAGCAAAGTAAGCACTAGGAGGGGAGGTTGAGGAAAGGTAATGGTGGAATGGGGGCGAAGGAACAGGTGTCTGACAGGAGAAGGCCAACACCTCCACCATGCTTGTTGCCGGGGCGGGGAGCATGGGTAAAGTGGAGGCCACCAAAGGAGAGAGCAGCAGGAGAGATTGTGTCGGAGGGCGTCAGCCAGGTTTCCGTCAGACCAAGGAATGAAAAGTTACATGATATAAAGAGGTCATGTATGTAGGAGAGTTTGTTGCATACAGACCGTGCATTCCAGAGAGCTCCAGAGAGAGAAATAGGAGAAGGAGGGCACAAGGGAATAGGTTTCAAGTTTGCAGGGTTAAAAGACTTTGCAGAAATGGGTCTGTTACCAGCTCGTGATGCAGTAGTTGGAATGTGCTGTGGGGGCCCTGGGTTCGGGGATATGTCCCCTGCAGCTAGGAGGAGCAAAGAGAGGGTTAAGAGGTGGGAGTAGGATAGACAGTAAGTAGGTTGGGTCTGTTTAGTGAGGAAGGGATGGATAGTGGGAAACAGGTTGGTGGCAGCAGACAAGTGAGAGGGTAAAATGCTGGGGGAGATAAAGAGTGCATTGCCCAGCAGAGGGGTATGGGGATAGGCAATTAGTTTAAGAAAAATGGAGGTATAGATGATGGAGGACAGGAGAAGCATAGTGAGTGACTGTGGCAGGCTGTGAGGCTGTAAGTGGAAGAGAAAAGCATAAGCTGTTACCTTTGTTAATCCTTGTTTAATCCTGGTTTTAATTCACTGTTCTAGTACTTAGAACATTGGCCGTACTTTGAGCAGTGGCCACAGATATGACTCATACAGGTACTAATATAGTGAATCAAAGCCCAATCTGGCTACCAAGAGCAAACAAGAGGGGAGGGGTCAGGACAGCTAATTAACAAGGTGGGGGGGGGAGGAGAAGGAAGAAATTGAACTAAAGATGGTAGACTTAAGAACAACACAAATAGCAGGGAATGGAGACAGGAAGGTGGAGGTGTGTGCAGTCATTATCATATCAAGGGAATACATATCAGAGAAGGAAATCAGCAGAAAGTTCAATGAGGGCTCAACAGAGCAACCACCAAGAGCAGGTACCACAAATGATAGAATAAATAGCCAGAATTGATAAGAAAATATTTGTTAATGGTTGGACTGTGCTGCCTTGGATTTTCCTGCAGATACTCGGCAGTTTATATGGGTGGACAGAAGTAGCCAAAAAAATGTTAACAGGATATTGTAACATCTACAAATTCTGTACCAAAAGCCAAACCTGTAGAAGAACAAAAATCATGACTGTGACGCTGCACTAAACAATTAAAGCTCTACAACTACTAGTTATAGAATAACATTGCATACGTACAACATGTATACATGCAATGTTATTGCATAATTAGTAGTAGAATTGTAGTGATAATATACATAAAACTATTGAACCATAATCATAAAATGGCCGATCCACAGAACACCCCGTAAACCAAATTTAAGCACACAGGGCGATCCCTGACAATATAAGTACTGTAATGTATTAGGGTATGTTCACAAGATGTATGCGGCGCGTACTGTACATTGTGTGTCTCGACAGCTCGCGCTCCATGAGAACTATGGATTACCGTAAATTCTATACCAGAAAGACATCCTCTGTACCTTCTTCACTCTTGTAAGGGTATGTTCACACGGCGTAATTTTGGCATGCATTTCACTGCGTTTTTGCGCTCTAATACGGACGAGATGCGTGCCAAAATTACGCCGTGTGAACATACCCTTACAAGAGTGAAGAAGGTACAGAGAATGTCTTTCTGGTGTGGAATATATGGAGATTAATGGGGGGGTCCTATAGACCGTTCATAGATCTGCACTCACCTTACAGACTAAATAGGCACAACACAAAAGCCAGGACTGTGGAGTCGAAGTCGTTATAAAATGGACTGACTGCGACTCCCAAAATATGTAATAAATTGGTCCAGTTGATTCAATGCAGAGACAAGAGCAAGAAAAATTGGGTCTGGTCAGTGCTGCTGCTCATATCTTCAGCCTCAAAAGTATTTGGATGCCATGGAGCAGGCAAAGCTTTGCCACAGGGGAGAAGATTCCACTCCCATAGCAAACAGAATGAACAGATTTCAGCAAAATGTTTCACTTGCTTTCAAAGAAGTAGAAGATGAAGCGTTCATCAGACCTGACTGTTCCCGAGGTGATTCCTTTATACCCTGAGATTGTTAGAGATGTTGCCCCTGCGGTCACCGCCTTGCCACCAAACCAAGTTAGTGTAGAGAGGCCGTTCTCTAGACTGGAAGTAATGAGCTCAGATACTATTTCTCAGAACAAATTCATAGACTCTACAAATGTTATTCAGGACGTTTCTGTTGAAAACTGTTTTTCCTCACTTCCTGCAGTGTTTTGCATATTTACAATTTTTTTTACGTTTTTTGTGTTCTAAAGATGTATCCTATAAATATATTTTACACCGACAACCAAAAGGGTAATAATGTTTTGAACTTTTGACTTTCAGGCTCCATATCTCACCATCCACTACAGCTGTGAAAGTGAGACTCCCATCATTTTATAGACAATCATTTTGGCTATATTATAACCGTGACCTGCAGATATATAGCATCTGCTTAGTTCTGCAGATTCTTGTCCTGTAACTGCATTGTTACTGTTTTGCTCCTGGTGTTGGGACAATCTTTTTCTTCTTGTATCCTAAAAATTACAACCTGTTCTTCCATTTCCTAATAGCTCCGTGTGTTATTAGCCTGATTCCCAAGTTCGAACCGCCATGAAGATGATTTCCCAAGAAGAGAGAAGTGGCATCATCCAGCTCATTAATAGCATCTCTGGGCCGACGACATCGCCAAACTGCATCATGTGAGGCCCTGACAGCGGGAAGAATATGGAATGATGTCCATTCAAAGCCAAGAGGTGACGTCCAGGGAAATATCAGAGCCAACAAGTCTCACAGCACGAGGTCAATCATTTCTGACGCTAAGACACGGCAGTGGAGGTGGCTCGTAGGCTTCGTAAGAGTGAGATCACAGACGTCTATGCAAGCACTGGGCAACGCACTTTCCACAGCTCTAGAATGATGGCCCGAAAAAAGGGGAAGAAACCGCCTCATGAGAAGCGTCGGCAAAGAGTTTACAGAAAAGGACGAAAAATGGAAGATTGGAAACGGGGGATTTGGAGCGAAGAGATGAAAGTCGATAGACCGGGTTCTGATGGGGGGAATTGGAAGAACTAAGGGAAAAGGGGCGAATCTGGTGAGAGATGGAAGTCAATAGACTGGGCTCTGATGGGGGGAATGGGAAGAATCAAGGGAAAAGGGGTGAAAGGAGTGAGACATTGAAGAAACTGTCCAGTTTTGTGGAGGAAGGCTAAGGATATGGGGATGTTTCACAGCCAAAGATGTTGGATACTTGACCAGGATGGATGGTGACTTCAATGCTGAGCTCTATGTGAGGTCCTACAAGAGGAGTTACTTCATACACCTGAGGACTATGGCGATGTGTAACGCCGCATGCTGCGGTCTGACGCCCGGACCGCGGCCACTCGCGCCTCCCGCCCCGGCACCTTCCGGCATGCGCTGCTCCTCACCTAGCCGCGTCCTGCTTCCTTCTTTAGCAGCAGTCTCTGCTTCTGCCTGCACTATCCCGGCTGGCCACTAGGGGTGCGCGCAAGCAGTTTCTTAGATTTAAAGGGACAGTACTTAATTGGTGTTCCCTTTCCACCTATGGCCTTTAAGCATGGGCTTTTTAGGGATACCCCTCCTGTCGTCGGCGCCCAGTTGTTGGTATCCCTGCGTTAGCAACGTTTGTGTGCGTTTGCGAGCGTTCTCTCTGATGGTTCCGTAGCCTCTACGTCTCCGCTCCTGCCTTGTCAGTCCTGCCTAGTCAGTCCTGCCTGCTTCGGTTCTACGCTCTGGTGTCCTGCCTACTCCAGTTCCATGCTCCGGTCGGCCCTGTGTCCGCGCTACCTGCTTCGGCTGTCACCGCTGGGTCCTGCGTCGGGGGTAGCGACCTGGGGGATTCCCTGCAGCAAAGCCCGTCCTGCCTTGCAGCGGGCTCCGGTGAAGACAAGGGGCCCCTTAGACTCTGCTCCCCGGCGTAGGGTACGCCAACTCCTAGCAGTGACCGGTGGATCCACTTCTTGCTCACTGAGCGGTCCTGACAGGATGAAGAGGACAACATAGTGTCCAGCAGGACAACGACCTGAAGCAGACGTCAAGGTTTGAGAAGGAAGGGGTCAATGACAATGAAGTAGAGTTGCTGTACTGGCCTCCACAGTCCCCAGACCTCAACGCAATCCAACACTTGTGGGGAAAGGTGAAGAAAAAGCTGTATTCACATCCAAGTCCAGTCTGCACCAACACGTGAAGAAGAAACCAGGGATCAGATTTTGGTCAAGATGTGCTTGAATCTGATACAGAGCCCAGAAGTATTCAGGCAGAGCTGAAAGCCAAAGGGGGATTTATCAAATACTAACAAAATAATACAAATTAACATTTTGATTTTTTAGGTGTAAAACAGAAACAATGCAGTTACAGGAAAGAATCTGAAGAACTAAGCAGATGCTAAATACTTGCAAGTCAAATTTATATATAAGATAGGTAAGATGACTGTATATAAAATTACAGTAGCCTCATGTACAAAGCTGTAGTGGATGGCGAGATATGGAGCCTGAAAGTCACAAGGGCAGAACATTGTTACCCTTTTGCTTGTCAGTGTCTGTTCTACCTAAATAGCTTGATTATTGTATCATAAGGTGACAAAAAGCCGGATATGACCATTTTACTACAGGAAAGTTATCACTTAAACATGCGCCGAGTATGAGGGAGTCAGGAGTTGGGGAAATTGGAGTCAAAGCTTTGGTTCACCGACTCCACAGCCCTGATAAAAGAGCTCACATAGTCACTGGTCGTCCTGTGGAGATCCCGATCCCTCCATATAATCCTGTGAAGATCCCGATCCCTCCATATATTCCTGTGAAGATACCGATCCCTCCATATAATCCTGTGAAGATCCCGATCCCTCCCTCCATATAATCCCGCGGAGATCCCGATCCCTCCATATAATCCCGCGGAGATCCCGATCCCTCCATATAATCCCGCGGAGATCCTGATCCCTCCATATAATCCTGTGAAGATCCTGATCCCTCCATATAATCCTGTGGAGATCCCGATCCCTCCATATAATCCTGTGGAGATCCCGATCCCTCCATATAATCCTGTGGAGATCCCGATCCCTCCATATAATCCTGTGGAGATCCCGATCCCTCCATATAATCCTGTGGAGATCCCGATCCCTCCATATAATCCTGTGGAGATCCCGATCCCTCCATATAATCCTGTGGAGATCCCGATCCCTCCATATAATCCTGTGGCGAGCCTGATCCCTCCGTATTAATCCTGTGGAGAGCCCGATCCTCCGTATAATCCTGTGGAGAGCCCGATCCCTCCGTATTATCCTGTGGAAGAGCCCGAATCCTCCGTATTATCCTGTTGAGATCACGAGCCCTCCATATAAGCCTGTGGAGATCCCGAGCCCTCCACATAATCCTGTGAAGATCCCGAACACTCCACATAATCCTGTGGAGATCCGATCCCTCCATATAATCCTGTGGAGATCCTGATCCCTCCACATAATCCCGTGGAGATCCCGATCCCTCCACATAATCCCGTGGAGATCCCGATCCCTCCACATAATCCCGTGGAGATCCCGAACACTCCACATAATCCTGTGGAGATCCCAATCCCTCCATATAATCCTGTGGAGATCCCAATCCCTCCATATAATCCTGTGGAGATCCCAATCCCTCCATATAATCCTGTGGCGATCCCGAGCTCTCCATATAATCCTGTGGAGAGCCCGAGCCCTCCATATAATCCTGTGGAGATCCCGATCCTCCATATAAGCCTGTGGAGAGCCCGAGCTCTCCATATAATCCTGTGGAGATCCCGAGCTCTCCATATAATCCTGTGGAGAGCCCGAGCCCTCCATATAATCCTCTTTTATGGGTAATATGTTAGACTATATGTTTATCATTCTATGGACAGGTTTACGTTGTACATTGATCTATTTGATCTTTCAGAATTAAAATCAATCTGCTTTATCGCCTCCAACTGAATTCGAATTTGGCATTTTTTTCTTCTAAGTCCTTGTTCTCATGTTGCTGGAGATTTGCTGCTTTATCCCATGAGACTGCCCAAGATGTGTTATTCTGCAGATCTGAAAATAAAGCGTTTTGATTTACCACATGTTGCAAAATTTTGGGTGGATCCTCAAACATAGTTCAGTCTCCAACTACCTGTGGGATTCAAATGACTGATAAGCATAAGTTTCCCTGTAGGGGAGAGGAAACTTTACCCTTTACCATCTGAGCCCCACCCGGATCGAAAAGAGACACGAGACAGAGCCGCAGGTGTAGGCTTACTCAAGTTTCCTTCAGGAAGTGACCTCTCAGGCAACCATTTTTTATTTTTTTTTTACAAAGGTGCACCCCTTGTATTCTAATGAGAAATTAGACATTTTAATTAGCCGATAAAACGTCACTGGCCAATCACATTCATATTTGGCAAAACGTTCCTAAAAGGGCAAAAGAATTTAAGAAAATAAGGCACATCGCGTGATTTTTAGCTAATCTCTTAGAACAACTTGTCTAGTTGTGGTTTATAGCATTGACATTTATACATTGGATCACAGTCTATACTATATATTGTGACGTTTCAGAGGGTCTTTAGCACTTTGGTAAGCGGAATGGCACAAACTTAACTCCAACTGCAAGGAAGTAGTTTTAAACTGGCCTCAGCCAGCTTTATTGAGGCACAAGTTATACAGGATAACAAAATATAAACAAAATCCTAGGCCGTCCTGCCACTAGCTATAAATAGAGACCCTCTCTATATGTGGTCTGTACATACTGTCCAGCACCACACAATAACAGTATCCTTACTGTATCTGATTGGCTTCCCTCAAGCCTCTGCGGACCAGAGCTCTCTCTAGCTCCACTACTACTCCACTGCCAGGTAGCAGACTACACTCCCTTAACACTTGCAGGCCCATGCCTTTTATAGCCATCCAGGGACAGACCCAAAACCTGGCCTGGAATGTGGGGACGGCCTCCCACCCAACGCTATGACCGCCCTGGGAAAGGAAACCCATACCTGGCTGAAAGGCAGCCACACTAGCTGCCTGTGTCAGTAACCTATTGTTACTGACACCAAAAAGTTTCCTTCCCCCACCGAACCCAGGTTTTCTGTGGCACTTCTGTAGCAGGTATCCTGCTGAATTCCACCTGGTGGCAGAGTCCTGCAACTGCACAAGATCTCTCTGCCACAATATATATATAGTATAGACTGTGATCCAATGTATAAATGTCAATGCTATAAACCACAACTAGACAAACAAGTTATTTTAAGAGTATATATTGTAAACGACTCACACTCATCCAGCCGGCATCTTGGGCAGTCGCAGGGGGTCTTTAGCTCTGCGGATCGCCGCTTGGGTAAGCAGAATGGCACAAACGTCAGTCTGATTCCATGGGAGTAGTTTTTACTGACCTTCGCCAGCTTTATTGAGGCACAGGTTACAATAACACAAATCAAATCCTAGGCCACCTGGCCACCTACTTTACATAAATAGAGATCCTCTCTACCTTTGGTCTGAACCTACCATTCAGCCACATAAGCACACACTTTTCCCAGTCTCCACAGGTTCCCGGGTTCCTTCAAGCCTCAGGGGCCAGAGCCTCTCTCCAGCTCCTGACAGAAAATCGCACCCCCTGAACACCTGCAGGCCCAGGCCTTTGATCCCTCCAGGGACCTGCCCAAAACCTGGCACATGGGGAATGGACACCCACCCAACATGTGGTCTACTCCTGGTAAGCAGGGCTGTGGAGTCGGTCGTGGAGTCGGTGCCTATTTTGCAGGAGTCGGAGTCATCATTAAAGGGACCGACTCTGACTTCCAAAATATATAATAAGTTGGTCCAGTTAGTTTGATGCAAAGAGCAAGAGGAATTGGGTCCGGCCAGTGCTACTGCTCCCATATCTTCAGCCTCATCACATGAGGAGTGTAATTGATGACATGGAGCAGGCAAAGCGCTGCCCCAGGGGAAAAGATTCCGCTCCCATGGCAAACAGATTTCAGCAACATTTTTCCCCTGCTTTCAAAGAAGTAGAAGATTTCAACCATTCATCAGACCTGACTGTGGCTGAGGCAGTTCCTTTATACCCTGACATTGTTAGAGATGTTGTTCATGTGGTCACCGCTTTGCCCCCAACCCAAGTTAGTGTAGAGAGGCCGTTCTCTAGCCTGGAAAAAATGAGCTCAGATGTGAGGTCATGTATGCAGGATCTGATGGAGGCGATACTATTTCTCAGAACAAATTCACAGACCAGACTCCATAAATGTGCTTGCCGTGTTTTGTATACTTACATTTTTTTTGTGTTCTAAAGTCATATCCAATAAATATATTTTATACTGACAAGCAGAATGGTAACAATGTTTTGAACTTGTGACTTTCAGGCTCCATATCTCTCCATCCACTACAGTTTTGTACATGAGGATACTGTAATTTTATATAAAGTCATCTTACCGATCTTATACATAAATATGACTTGCAAGTATTTAGCATGTTTAGTTCTGCAGATTCTTTCCTGTAACTGCATTGTTACTGTTTTGCTCCTAAAAATCAAAATGTTAATCTTTATTATTTCGTTAGTATTTGGGAAATCCACTTGTTGGTTTTCAGCACTGCCTGAATCCTTCTGGGCTCTGAGTCTTGACAAATCCAATCCCAGGTCTCTTCTATACATTCCCAATGTTGGTGCAGACTGGACTTGGATACAAATACAGCTTTTTCTTCAACTCTACCCACAAGTGTTCAAAAGATAAAAACATTGTTACCCTATTGCTTGTCAGTGTCTGTTCTTCCTAAATAGCTTGATTATTGTATCATAAGGTGATAAACAGCCGGATGTTACCATTTTACTACAGTAAAGTTATCACTTAAACATGCGCCGTGTATGAGGGAGTCGGGAGTCCGAGGTTTGGGAAATTGAGGAGTCGGAGTCGGGGCTTTGACTTGCCGACTCCACAGCCCTGCTGGTAAGAGCCGACCCAGAAATGGCTGAAAAGCCACACTAGCTATACACAGTTGCCGACCGCTTACTGCGGCTGACAACGTATATGATTGGCTCCTACCCCACCAAGGCCAGGTGCCCAGCTATCAAAAGTCTTTTAAAAGAAAACCAAAAGAATATAAGGAGGCTGCATGCTAAAGGGGTTGTCTCACCTTCGCTGTTTCACAGAGCAGCTTTCATTCATGGATTCTATCTTCCTACTTGTGGGTAATTAGCCTATCTACTCCATATTCAAAGGTCCACTAATTACTCTCAGAATACCTTAAAAATGTCCTGCTCTCAGGTCCAGAGAATCTTCAATACTAAAGTAAACATTAGTCTCCTTTGTTTGTAAGATCACATAACAGTCAAGCTCTCAAGCTGCTGGCAGTTCCGTGTGATGACATCATCCCTGCTATCAGATAAAACAAACAGCAGGGGAGAGCAGGTTGGTAACCTAGAGAAACCTGAGTGCACGCAGAGATGATAAAATTATTTTTATCTCCTCAAGAAAGAAAAATAACCAAAGCAATACGTTTGTAAAATGCCATCCTTTACTGTTCCCTACATATTGAAAGCTCATCTGTGTAGTGAGACCACCCATTTAGGCAAACTTATGTTTAAATAATGGCACCTTATTCATTTCTTCCACAAGATTTTACCATAATCTGTGAGCTCAGTGCTAAAATAAACTAGTTGTTTTAATTGTACTACTTGTGCTTTTTATTGGTAAAAACCACTGAGCTCCTTTTCCACAATTCATCATTATTATAAATTCTGCACCACTTTTGGTTTAGCTGCTCCCCTAGTGATCCATAGTGTAAAGCTCGCCTCCAAGGAATATGACCAGTGACGAGAGCTCCTCAGTCCTGCTGCACATGCTCAGACATCACGTCTCACCTTAGACAGCTACTGTCAGTCTATTCACCACTTAGTAATCACACACACTCACTGCTGAGCGAGTGTTCAACCCACAGGTGCTGTCATTTTACTCCTGACCTCAATATTCCTTAGTAATTAGTCAAAAACACAGAAATCTCAGTCGGGTATGTGCATTTAGAAAAAAAATAAAATAAAAGGTTTGGTTCCTGCAGGGATTTTAACCCAACATCCTTATAGCGAAAGACAGAAGCGCGAACTACTCATTGCTCTTGTAGCTGAGGTTACTTGACTTTACAGAAACAGACCTTTGTTTGACTAGAGACTCAGGAGTGAACACACTATGGGGAAAGGCATGGTGATGTCAAGCCTGCTGGAACAAATTATACACGCCCCCTTTGGAAGACACTAAAAGCTGAAGAGAGGACTAGCAGGGAATGAACTGTCTTTATGGTAAAACACCCTTAAGGGTTGCCTGCCAAGTAAATATGCTTCCACAGCAGGGTACTCCACTTTTATTAGTCTAAGACAGGGGTCCCCAACTCCAGACCTTAAGGGCGTGTTCACACAACGTTTTTCGATCCGTTTTTCACCAGAAGAAAAATGCATTGAAAATGGCATCCAAAAAACGTATCCAAAAACGCAGCTGCAGATGCGTTTTTGGATACGTTTTTTGGATGCGTCTTTCGGATCCGTTGGTCAATATATATATACACAGTATAACCTAATGACCTACATTTTCACTTAGAGTGGAAAGTGGTTAAATAGTAAGCAGTTTTTTAGTATAGAATGGGTGTTTATAGAAATGAAAGAAGTTTTTAATAATAAATTTATTAATGTTTTAGATAACATAAAATGTTTTAGAAAACATTAATAAATTTATTATTAAAAACTTCGATAATTTCTATAAACACCCATTCTATACTAAAAAACTGCTTTTATATAATTCAATATATATATAAAAAATGATTTATAAGATTAAACACATGTAAAATGCTATTAGCTCCCCCCTATTGGACTTCCTCTTACCTAACCCCTTTAAGATTAAATACATGTAAAATTCTTGTTAGACAAACCCTTACTGGGCTATTTTCTTTAGACCCGCGTTACACTAGGGCTTATTTCAAGCCGTTCAAGTTTCAGGACGGATTTCGCCCGCAATTCCGGCTTGAATAAGGGGCGGGGGCGCTGCCTGTCGGCCCCATAGACATCCATTATCCACGGTTTTTATCCCACCGGTATAATGTGCATGTCATTTTCTCCCCACCCCGCGTATTCGCCGGCTGGGAGGAGAGACGGAATCCACAGTTCTCTATGAGGACTGTGGATTACCGTAATGGCTGGGACGGATTCCAGCCATACCTCAGCGCAAATACGGCGCGCAATACGGCTGCAATCCGTCCCTGAAATAAGCCGTGTGAACGGCCCTTTACACTACTACCTAATGTAGGTCATGAGGTTACAAACAGTTCTTCTAGATCAAATGAGACCTCTAGTGGTCGATTTAGTGTATTACACTCTAACTTCAAATTTTAATCCAATGCGTCCATCAGCAGCAGGAGCGCGGCATGCAAGCACATCACCATAGATTCGAAACTGGGAAGATCATTCCGCAAAAAGACAGTGGGTGGAAAGGGACAGGTGCCCAGATTGATGGAGATATAGTTATGGGTAAACTCCAGGAACGGGAGAGTAACGGTGATAACTGTCCCTAAAGCTAACCCTCAAAAGCTTGCACTATGACTACCTCTTATATCAGAGCCTCTATCCCTGGCAGTAATCTTAAGCCTTTCCCTAAAGTATATCCTGAACCCTTAGCGACCGCGCACCGTCTTTTGGCGTCAGTGGTGCAGGTCATTCGTCTGCAGCAACATCTTCTGGCGTCGCTGCAGACATCGGGGTTTGGAGTACAGCCCTGTTCCCATGCTCCCTTCTTTTGCATGCGCATTCGTAACCGCAGGCATCAAGGGATTCCCCTTCTCTGTCGGTGACCTGGGATCCGCGTGACCGACAGAGACACGGGAACGGCTGCACGTATCCCTGTCTTGGGAAGGACCGAGCAGTCAGGGGACACGTGAGTGCTGCCAGACTGCTGCCTGGGGTCACAATACCCCGACACTACAGATTATGATGTATTAGCAGATATGAATATGCTAATACATTACTAAGTGTAAAAAAAATAAAAAATAAAACAGTTCTCCCTTCATGGGATTTCAAAAAAAGTAAAAAACATAAAAAAAAAAAAGTATAAAAATAAAATAAAATAAAAATGTAATAAAAAATAATTGTGCCTATATTATACACACACAAAAATAACCTAGCCATACCAGTTCTTCACACTACTGTAATAACCTGTAGAACTAATCCAATATGTTATTAAGTGTGCAATGTGAATGGTGTAAAAAAAAATTAAAACAGTTTTCACTTCATGGGATGTTAAAAAAAAAATGAAAAAAAAAACATTAAAAAAGTGTAGAAAAAATAAAATAAAAAAATTAATAAAAAATAATTGTGCCTACATTACACACACAAAAAAAGCTACCCATACTAGGTATCTACACAACAATAAAACCTGCAGAATTAATCTAACAAGTTATTAAAGGGGTTGTCTCGCTACAATGATTGGGTTTTAATTAAAAGATCTTTAAAAAACAAGCAGCTTTGCAATATATGTTCATTACAAATGTCCTACTGATTTTGAGTTAGCCCTGTTAGTAGTAGTACATCAGCTTCTAAAATCTCTATAGCAGCCGACCTATTGATCCTTATCTTACTGGCTGTCAGGTCTGTATGACTCATCACCTTCAGAATACAGGTCAGAACAGAGAGCCCCTCCCACACAGAATGCTTCTGTAGTGGAGGGAGGGGGAAGGCTCTAGCTTCTGTGTCTGTGTAGCTGGATTAACCCTGTGTGTGCCTGCTTCCTCCTGCTCTCTACACAGATTGAGCAGAGATGAGGCTGATCAATAGATGTGACAGCAGTGACCTTGTGTGTTACTATAATCATGATGTGTCTGTGGAGCTCTGACTATTCTAATACTATACAGATCAGGGGGCATGTGAATGCTTCATGCTCTGCTGTACTAGTGACACATCGTGAGTATAGTAACACTTCCCAGCTGCCCTGTGTCTGTTCTGATAGGGTTTGTTGTTGCTGGAGATATGTATGCTACAGCAGGGGGGTATAGGAACACTTGCATCACCCCTGCTCTGCTATTAGCATACACAGCTTCACAGACGTCTGGCTCCACACTCATAGATCAGGCAGGCTCACACAGGGTTAACTCTGGCAGCAAACCCCCTCGCGCCCCCCCCCCCTCCCCCTGCTTTATAGAAGTTACAGAGGAGAGCTGTGTGCTGAGGGGAGGGGGGAAGAGGGAGGAGAAGAGGCAGAGAAGAAGCACGCCCCTGAATTCAACTGCCAGGCACACTGAGGCAGACTGAAAGCTTGTAATGAGACAACTCCTTTAAGTGTGGAATGTGGATGGTGTAAAAAAAAAAAAAAAAAAAATTGAAAAATAAATTCTGCAATAATTTATAAGTGAACTTAAACTATTCATCCCAAAAAGTACAATTTGTCCCGAATAAAACGAGGCCTTCGAACAACTGAAAAAATAAAAAAGTTACGACTGTTGAAACGCAAGGAGGCAAAAACTAAAAAAATGTGCCGGTCATTAAGGACTTTCCAGGAGTTCGGCTTAAGGGGTTAAGCTATGTCTGACCCTTATACAGCAGGTAAATTTAGGACCTAAGGAGTTCCAAGCAGGGCACATCAGAAACCAGACCAACTCCAAATCTATATTTCTCAAAAACTACAAAAAAAGAACAAAAAAGAGGGAGAAAAAGAAACAAAAATTTTTTCAAACCTTTTAAAATTAAAAAAACAATCCCGGGGAAAGAGGACTTTCCCGGACCGACCCCTTCTTACTCTGACTCAGGCCACCCTTTTCAGCGAATCTTTAAAAGAAGAAGGAAACTAACAAACTCCTGGTGGGGGCGGCCCGGGTCAGCGGACAAGAAAATTTTTACGATCAGTTGCCTTTAAAACCACTCTTAAAAAAAAAAGAGAGACAAAAGAAGACAGACGTAACACAGAGACTCCTGCTGGCCTAATAAGGGGAGGACACAATAGTAGAATTTCAAAACATTTTTTTTAAGCTTTTTGAGGTGAGGATTATTTATATCAACTCTTTCATTAGAAAAAACCGGGCCAATCAGAAAATTTCCCCCTTTTGTGTCCCTCACTACACAACAGAAAAAAAAAGGGCCCGGAGTCCGATGTCACCGGAAAAAAACTGTGTGTATGGACGCAAAAAGTGGTTTGGGGTTTGGGACAGGGGGGCACAGAGCTTGTCCCACTGTTTTTATGGGATATCCGGGTTTTTAATTGGAGGGGAACTAAAAACTCCCGAAAGTCCGCATGGGTTTTTATTTGGGAAAATCAGGGAAAAGAGGAACTAAACTTTCCCGATGCCCGGGTGTTATTATGGGATTTCGGCTATGGAGAACTACAACTCCCAGCATTGGGCCGGGGGGTTATTATGGGTATCAGGGTTTTAATAGGAGAGGACTACAAATCCCAGCATGGTTTCCCGGGTGTTTTTTTTGGGAAAATCGGGGGGGTTGAGAACTACAAACTCCCCGTTTGTCCCGGGTGTTTTTATGGGTTTTCAGGGTTTTAATAGGAGAGAAAAAAACAACTCCCGCATGTCCGGATGTTTTTATTTGGGGTTTCTGGCTTGAGAGAAAAATACAACTCCCAGCAGGCCGGGTTATTTGGGGGTATCCCGGGTATTTTGAGAGAACTACAAAAACCCAGCTGTCCCGGGTGTTTTTTGGGATTTTTAAAGGGTTTTAATAGGAGAGAAAATAAAAACCCGCTTTTCCCGGTGTTTTTTTGGGGTTTCAGGCTATGAGAGAATACAACTCCCCGATTTTCGGTGTTTTTTAGGATTTCGGGGTTTGAGAGAACTTAAAAATTTCCCCGCATGTTTGGCTTTTTTTTCTGGGGGTTTCGGGTTTTAACAAACAGAGGGGCTTTCAACTCCCCCCCCATGTCCGGTGTTATTATGGGATATCAGGGTTTAATGAGAGAAACTTAACTCCCAAACATTTCCCGGGTGTTATTATGGGATATCAGGAAAAGATGAAACTACAACTCCCAGCATGTTCCCGGTGTTATTTTGGGATTTTTTTTTCAGGTTTTTTAAAAGGAGGGGGAAATTTCCAAATTCAGCATTTTCGGTGTTATTATGGGATATCAGGGGATAATGAGAGAAATTTCAATTCCCGAAAGTCCCGGGTGTTATTCTGGGATATTGGGTTTAATAGGAGAGAACTTCAACTCCCAATGTCCGGTGTTTTTTATGGGGGGTTTCAGGGTTTAATAGGAGAGGCTAAACTTCCCAGCATGTCCGGCTGTTATTATGGGGTATCCCGGGTATGAGGAAACTACAACTTCCGGGATGTCCGGCTGTTAATTTTTGGGTTTCAGGCTTTTTGGGAGAACTAAAAACTTCCCCAGCATGTCCCCGGGTGTTATTATGGGAAAATTTTAGGGGGATTAAAAGGGAGAAACTACAAAATCCCCGCATGTCCCGGGTGTTATTATGGGATATCGGCTATGGGGAATACAACCCCCCAAACATTTTTCCGGGCTGTTTTTATTGGATATCGGGGTTTTGAGGAGAAATACAAATTTCCCCCCATGTCGGCCTTTTTTATTATGGGGAGAAAAACTCAAATCCAGCATGTCCCGGGGTTTTATGGTATATAGGGAAAGAGAGAAATACAAATTTCCCCGCATGTTGGCTGTTATTCTGGGATATCAGGGGTTTTTAAAAGCAGGGGACTACAAAAATCCCCGCTTTTCCCGGTGGTTTTTTTGGGATATTTTGGGGATAATGAGAGAAAATACAACTCCCCGCATTTTTTTTTTTTTTTTTTTTCCGGCTGTTATTTAAAGGGGGTTTTCAGGGTATAATGAGAGAAATTACAACTCCCAAACCCTGTTTCCGGGGTGGGGTTTTTAGGATTCCGGGGGGGATTGTAGAAGAAAACTACAACTAACAGCAGAGGGACTCAATCCCAAACATTCGCGGTTTTATTATGGGGTATCAGGGTATAATAGGAGGAACTACCCCAAATCCCAGCATGTCCGGGTGTTATTATGGGATATCAAAGGGGGGAATAGGGAGGAATTACAAAATCCAAGCATGGGCCGGCTGTTTTTTATGGGGATTCAGGGGTTTAAAAATCCCCAAAGGACTTTCAACTCCCGCATGTTGGCTGTTTTTATGGGGGTATTTAGGGTATAATAGGAGGGAAATACAAATCCCCGCATGTCTGGCTGTTATTATTGGGGAAACAGGGTTTGAGACGAACATCTCCCCGCATTTCCTCTGGTTCATACCCCAAAATGCTTTCCCCCTGTAGGCCCCCCCTCTTCAGGTTTAGTGGTGGGACATCATAAATTTTCCCCCCTTCCCTAAAAGGGAAGCCCCGGGCATGGGGCTGGGTCTCGCAAAATGGAAAGTTTACCCAGGTCCTCCCCGGGCCCGGGGCCCTTCTGTACTCGGCCCGGGTCCCGTCTCTCTGGGCGCGCTGTTGGGTGATTTCCCAGCTTTCCCTGCGGGGAGGTGAGCTGTCATAGGAGTTTTAAACGGGCTGAGTGGATACTGGGGGAAAACGTGCTCCAAAAGTTAGATAGAGCCCCTAGTTTCCGACCACAAACCCCTAGCGGGCCTAAGAGCCATTGGGAACCGATTTTTTAGGGAACCCACCCCAGCCCCTAGCAACGACCAAAAGCCCATAGCAACCGATTTTAAAAATTTATAGTGAACCCACCCGAACCCATAAAGGAAAAAGTTATAGATCATAGCGACCGGGCCGAGCCCAAAAACAAACCGATTATAGATATAGCGGAAAGACCAGAGCCCTTTGGGAACCCCTTTTAGATCATAGCGCCCCACCCAAACCCCAAAACAAACCGATTATAGTCATAGCGACCCCCGAGTTCCCTAGAAAACCGATTATAGTTTCCCTAGCGACCCCAACCCGAGCCCCCAGGAAACCCATTTTAGATCTTTGCGACCCCCCCAGAGGGCCCCTAGCAACCCATTATAGTTATATGACCCACCCCAGCAATTAGCAACCGATTATGATCATAGTGGACCCCCAACACAGCCCATTTGCAAAACCCCAAATTTTAGATTTATTGCGACCGGGCCCCAGCCCCTAGCAAAAACCCATTATAGATTCCCTTTGCGGCCGACCAGGCCCTAACAACCCATTATAATTATTTGCGGGCCCCAAAACAGGGCCCCAAACCCAAACCCTTTTTAGATCATAGCGGCCCCCCCACAGCCCCAAAGCAACGATTAAGTCCCTAGGGACCCGAACCCGAAGGGTCATAGCAACGGGTTATAGAAAAATAGCGGGCCCCCCAGAGCCCATAGCAAAAAAATTATAGATAAAAGCGCCGACCACAAACCCATAGCAAACCCATTATAGCAAAATGACCGAACACGCCCATTGCAACCGATTATAGATCAAAGCGGGCCCAAACCCCAGCCCCAAAACAACCGATTATAGATCCCTAGCGGACCGGGCCAGAGCTCATAGGGAACCGATTATAGTTCATAGGAAAGACCAAAAGCCCCATAGGAACCGATTAAAAGATCATAGGACCGAACCCGAGGGCCCCTAGCAAAAGATTATAGGGGTATATTGACCGACCCGGGCCCTTGGGAACCCATTTTAATTTAAAAGTGAAAACCCAACACAGCCCCTACAACCCAAATTTAGTTTTTGAAAACCCTTTTTAGATCATAGCGACCGACCCGAGCCCATAAAAAACCGTTATAGGGTCCCTAGCGGACCGAACACACCCCAAACAAACGTTTTTAAAATCATAGCGCCCGACCCCAGCCCAAAGCAACCCATTATAGATCATAGCGACCGCCCCGAGCTAAAAAGCAAAGATTATAGAATCATTGCGGGGCCGACCAGGCCCTAGGAAAACCGGGTTATAAAATCTTTGCGCCCAAACCAAATCCCCTTCAACCCATTATAGATCATAGTTTAAAGAAACCCCAGCCCATAGCAAAACCCCTTTTTTGATAAAAGTGAACCCCAACACAGCCCTAGCAAACCCAAATTTTAGTTCCCTAGTGGGAACCGCCACAGCCCTTTGAACCGGGTTATAGATCATTGCGACCGACCCCGAGCCCATTGGAAAAACCCAATTTTAGAAACTTTGCGGGCCGACCCGAGCCCAAACAACCGGGGTTATTGATCATTTTGGTCCCTCCCGAAACCCAGCAACCCCATTATAGTTTATGGGGGCCCACCAGGAAACCCCCCTAGAAACCCATTATTGATCATAGTAAAAAACCACAAACCCCTAGCAACCGATTATAGTTTATAGTGGGGCCCCACCCGAAACCCCATTTGCCCAACCCTTTTTAGATCATAACGACCGCTTATAGTTTTATGGGACCGGGCCCAAGGGCCCTTTGTGGGCCGATTATAGGGATTAGGGACCGGGCCAGAGCCCATAGGGAAACCGAAATTTTTGATCATTGCGGGGCCGACCGAGCCATAGAAACCCATTTTTAGTATAAAACGACCGGGCCAAAGCCCCTAAACACCGATTTTTGATTATAGTGACCGGGCCACAGCCCCCAGTGACCGATTATAGAAACAAAAGGGCCGGAAACCCGAGCCCCTTTGCAAAAAGGGTTTTGATCATAGTAAAAAACCCAAACCCCCGCCCCTAGCGGAAAACCCAAATTTTAGACATAGTGACCGACCCAAACCCTTTGCGGGGCCGATTTTTAGATCATAGCGACGTCCAAAAGCCCATTGCTTTCCCTTTTTAGATCATAGCGGGCCCAAAACCGAGCCCATAGCAACCGATTATTTGATTTTTTGCGACCGACCCCAAAAGCCCTTTGCAAAAGATTTTTAGAAACTTTGCGGGGACCCAAAAGCCCATAGCTACCCGATTTTTGGTTCTTTGCGGGGCCGGGCCGAGCCCATAGCTTTCCGGGTTATTTGATCATAGTGAACCCACCAGAGCCCATAGCTACCCATTATTGATTAAAAGTGACCCGGGCCAGAGCCCTTAAATAACCCATTTAGTTTATAGCGACGACCCAGCCCTTTGCAACCGATTTTTTAGATCATACAACCCACCATAGCCCATAGGGAAAACCCATTTTTTAGTGACGACCACAGCCCAAAAGCAAACCCAAATTATAAAATTTTTAAAAGGGCCGCTTATAGTTTATAGTGACCGGGGCAGAGCCCCTAGCGGGCCCATTATAGATCATAGCGCCGACCCGAGCCCTTTTGGAAAACCCAAATTTTAGATCATAACCCATGATTATAGATAAAAGCGGACCCCTCCCCGAGCCCATGTGACCGATTATAGATCTAGTGACCCGGGCCGAGCCCATAGCAAAACCCATTATAGATCAAAAGGGAACCGACCGAGCCCCTTTGCAAACCCATTAAAAGATTTGCGGGGTGGGCCGAGCCCCTAGCGACCGTTATAGTTTATAGTAACCGACCCAGCCCCTTTGCAACCCATTATGATCCCCTTTTTGGGCCGGCCACCTCAGCCCCTAGGGAACCGATTATTGATCATTTGCAAAAAGACCCCTAGCCGATTTGGGAACCGATTTTTAGTGGGCTGACCAGAGCCATAGCAAAAGATTATAGTTTAAATGACCACCGAGCCCCCTTTGCAACCCCATTTGATTCAAAATTTGGGGGCCCCACCAGAGCCCCTTTGCAATGTTTTTTAGTCTTTGTAACCGACCCCCCCCCCCCTTTGCAAACCCATTATAGCTCATAGTGACCCCCCCACAGCCCCCTAGCAAACCCATTATGATCAGAGCGACCGACCGAGCCCCTTCAACCCCCAATTTTGATCCCCTAGCGACCCACCCCGAGCCCATAGCAACCCGTTTTTTGATAAAAAGCGCCCGAAAAACCCGCCCCTAGCAACCCCATTATAGTGGGCTGAAACCCAGGCCCCTAGCAAACCCAATTTTTGATTAAAAGTGGGCCGACCCAAACCCATAGCGGGGGCCGAAATTTTATTCATAGGAGGGCCGGCCCCTAGCGACCCCATTATAGAAACATAGCAACCCAACCCGAAACCCTTGCAAACCCCATTATAGTGTGGGAAACCTTAACCCCCCCCACCCCCCAATTTTGCCCCCCCCCCCCCCCCCCCCAACCCCCCCTTTTTTTTTAAATCCCCCCCGTAACCCCCCAACCCCCCCCCCACCCCCCTTTTAAAACCCCCACCCCCCTTCCCCCCCAAAAAAAAAAAACTTTGACTGGGGCCACAGCCCCTAGCAAAATTTTCCCCCCAAGATTATTGATCATTGTGACCGGGCCACAGCCCATAGCGACCGACTATAGATCATGGTGAAAGCCAGAGCCCATAGCGACCCATTTAAAAGATCATTTGCGAACCGACCAGAGCCCAAAAGCGGGGCCCACCAGAGGGGCCCCTTTGCAACGAAATTTTTGATTTATTGTGACCGAACCCGAGCCCATAGCAAAGATTATTTGATCATAGTGACGACCAAAAGCCCCTGGGAAACCGAAAATTTTAGATCTTAGTGACGGGGCCAAGGGCCCCTTGCGAAACCCATTTTTAGATCATTTTTTGGGCCGAAACCGGCCCCTGTGGCCGATTATAGTTTTGGTGACCGACCAGAGCCCATAGCGACCCTTTTTTTTTTTTATAGTGACGGGCCAGAACCCTTTGCGACCGATTATAAAATTTTTAGTGATGGGCCAGAAACCCATAGCGACCGATTATTGATCATTGCGGGGCCCCACCAGAGCCCATAGCAAAGGGTTAAAGTTTATATTGACCGGGTTTTTAGATCATACGGGGCCCCACCAAGCCCATAGCAACCGATTATAGATCATAGTGACCGACCACAGCCCATAGTGACCGATTATAGATCATAGCGACCGACCAGAGCCCATAGCAACCGATTATAGATCATAGCGACCGACCAGAGCCCATAGCAACCGATTATAGATCATAACGACCGCTTATAGATCATAGTGACCGACCAGAGCCCATAGCAACCGATTATAGATCATAGCAACCGATTATAGATCATAGCGACCGACCAGAGCCCATAGCAACCGATTATAGATCATAGCGACCGACCACAGCCCATAGCAACCGATTATAGATCATAGTGACCGACCACAGCCCATAGCAACCGATTATAGATCATAGCGACCGACCACAGCCCATAGCAACCGATTATAGATCATAGCGACCGACCACAGCCCATAGCAACCGATTATAGATCATAGCGACCGACCACAGCCCATAGCAACCGATTATAGATCATAGCGACCGACCAGAGCCCATAGCAACCGATTATAGATCACATCGATAAGACACATCCTCCAGTCTGCCCAATCCTATTGCGCTCCATCCCGCGTCTTATAGATGTGATCTACGACATTGGGCAGGTGTCACCTGACGTTCCAGTGTTGTTTCACTTGCCCCTTGTTCCTTTACCTGTTTCCCCTTTATGAAAACCATCTCGGCCTTGATGGGACTGACAGTCCCAGCAATGATGATGTCCCGGGTGTAGGACTGACAGTCCCAGCGATAATGATGTCCCGGGTGTAGGACTGACAGTCCCAGCGATGATGATGTCCCGGTTGTAGGACTGACAGTCCCAGCGATGATGATGTCCCGGTTGTAGGACTGACAGTCCCAGCGATGATGATGTCCCGGTTGTAGGACTGACAGTCCCAGCGATGATGATGTCCCGGGTGTAGGACTGACAGTCCCAGCGATGATGATGTCCCGGTTGTAGGACTGACAGTCCCAGCGATGATGTCCCGGTTGTAGGACAGACCGTCTCAGCGATGATGTCACGGTTGTAGGACTGACAGTCTCAGCGATGATGATGTCCCGGTTGTAGGACTGACAGTCCCATCGATGATGATGTCCCGGTTGTAGGACTGACAGTCCCAGCGATGATGATGTCCCGGTTGTAGGACTGACAGTCTCAGCGATGATGATGTCCCGGTTGTAGGACTGACAGTCCCATCGATGATGATGTCCCGGTTGTAGGACTGACAGTCCCAGCGATGATGATGTCCCGGTTGTAGGACTGACAGTCCCAGCGATGATGATGTCGCGGTTGTAGGACTGACAGTCTCAGCGATGAGGATGTAGGGGGTGTAGGACTGACAGTCCAGCGATGTGATGTCCCGGTTGTAGGACTGACAGTCCCAGCGATGATGATGTCCCGGTTGTAGGACTGACAGTCCCAGCGATGATGATGTCCCGGTTGTAGGACTGACAGTCCCAGCGATGATGATGTCCCGGTTGTAGGACTGACAGTCCCAGCGATGAAGTGCTGGTTGTAGTACAGACAGACACACTGATGACCAGGATGAAGGACTGACAGTCCCAGCGATGATGATGTCCCGGTTGTAGGACTGACAGTCCCAGCGATGATGATGTCCCGGTTGTAGGACTGACAGTCCCAGCGATGATGTCCTGGTTGTAGGACAGACCGACACAATGATGTCCAGGTAGTAGGACTGACAGACACAGTGATGTCCCGGTTGTAGGACTGACAGACACAGTGATGTCCCGGTTGTAGGACTGACAGACACAGTGATGTCCCGGTTGTAGGACTGACAGTCCCAGCGATGATGTCCTGGTTGTAGGACTGACAGACACACCAATGTCCTGGTTGTAGGACTGACAGACACACCAATGTCCCGGTTGTAGGACTGACAGACACAGTGATGTCCCGGTTGTAGGACTGACAGTCCCAGCGATGATGTCCTGGTTGTAGGACTGACAGTCACAGCGATGATGTCCCGGTTGTAGGACAGACAGTCCCAGCGATCATGATGTCCCGGGTGTAGGACAGACAGTCCCAGCGATGATGATGTCCCGGTTGTAGGACAGACAGTCCCAGCGATCATGATGTCCCGGTTGTAGGACAGACAGTCCCAGCGATCATGATGTCCCGGGTGTAGGACAGACAGTCCCAGCGATGATGATGTCCCGGTTGTAGGACTGACAGTCCCAGCGATGATGTCCCGGTTGTAGGACTGACAGACACAGCGATGATGTCCTGGTTGTAGGACTGACAGTCCCAGCGATGATGTCCCGGTTGTAGGACTGACAGACACAGTGATGTCCTAGTTGTAGGACTGTCAGTCCTAGCGATGTCCTGGTTGTAGGACTGACAGACACAATGATGTCCTGGTTGTAGGACTGACAGTCCCAGCGATGTCCTGGTTGTAGGACTGACAGTCCCAGCGATGATGTCCCGGTTGTAGGACTGACAGTCCCAGCGATGATGTCCCGTTTGTAGGACTGACAGACACAGTGATGTCCCGGTTGTAGGACTGACAGACACAGTGATGTCCCGGTTGTAGGACTGACAGACACAGTGATGTCCCGGTTGTAGGACTGACAGACACAGTGATGTCCCGGTTGTAGGACTGACAGACACAGTGATGTCCCGGTTGTAGGACTGACAGACACAGTGATGTCCTGGTTGTAGGACTGACAGTCCCAGCGATGATGTCCCGGTTGTAGGACTGACAGACACAGTGATGTCCTGGTTGGCCAAAGGAAAGCCTCTGTCCCCGCCCTTTATAACTTGGTCTGTCTCCATCTTCTCCTGTGATGATGGTGGTGGAGTAGGGGGGGGTGGTTGCAGACACAGCGGTCAGTGTAGACATTGAGCCCCTTTTCTGAAGCAGTTCTGGGACCATCGCTGGACTCGTGCAACTTTTGGCTCCTTTGCACACACCCGTCTCAGGATCTCCAGGCTCGTTTCCAACCTGCACTCACAGAAGATGAAATTCAGAGACAGACTTGAGTCTTTGCCGGTGACCACACAACATTGGCTCCGCTCAGTGCAGTCATCACATAGAGGGAGGCCGTGAGGGGTGGACATGACTTTCTGGTCTCCACAATATCAGTAGGACACTATTAACTAAAAAAAACACATAGGAATTTTTGGAGAAGCATTTTTGCTACTTAGGATACATGCAAAAGTTTTGAGATTCTTAGTTCACATTTTTGATCAAAACTGTTTAAAGGGGTTTTGCCAAGAAGTGATTTCCTCACCTAACAGGCTGATTCTCCCCTCTTGAGCCTTGAAAAAAAGGTTCGTTTTGTTTCTGTGTTTAAAAAAACAAGTGCCTCCTCTGTGATGTCATCACTCCACCTCCCATGCACGCTCCTGATACTCAGTCTCTGTAGTTGAGGAAACATGTTTGGCTAAACCACAGAGGATAACTGTATTGTGCACAAGCTCTATGGGTTTTGTTGTCTCCCTCTTATCTGCTCAAGAGTAAAGATAAGCTTGAGCAGGCAGCATTCACTGACTACAGACAGGGTGGGGAGGGCTGAGCAGGGAGAGTCTGCATGTTTACTCAGATAATTACATTACAACCAGCATATTCTCTATAAAGCAGACACAGGCTCTAACACAGAAACAAAGCTAGTGCAGATGCCCAGTAACACTGCTTTTTTCTCCCCTCTCCCGTCATAGCTCGTTCCTGTGTCCTGCCATCAGATCAGAAGTGCAAACAACGCAAGCGCATAGGAGCTTGCCAGATCAGCTCCTAGTCATAGCTAATGTAAACAGTCAGGAAACTAAGGGCATCTAAGTCAGGCTCCAGCTCTCAGAGGCTTCACTTTTTTTAATCACATATATTTAGAAAAGTGATTAAATACCCATTTTGGAGGATCCCATCAACATTACATCGTGGCAAAACCCCTTTAAGCCCACCTCCCAATCAGCAAGGGGACCTCAAGACAGGTGGGAACCTACACTAACGTTACCTCTATTAGGGCCTGTTCAGACCTCCATACTTTAGGGAGTGAAGGCTCCAGCTACAAGCTACTCTGCATTGGTTTAAAAACCTGTGGAAGTGGGTGGAATGCGAAAAACCAAAGAGGAGGCAGCCGCTCCCCCATACGGACAATCTAGACAACAATATTTGGTTTTGCACATCCAAAAAACTTCTTTGAAAAAAATGAGCCTAGGTGCACACTGGTCTGGGAGCAATATACGCACACACTCCAATATCAGTAGGACACAGAGGAATTTTTGGAAAAGCATTTCTGCTACTTAGGGTACATGAAAAATTTGGAGATTCTTAGTTCACATTTTTGATCAAAACTGCTTAAGCCACCTCCCAATCAGCAAGGGGACCTCAATACAGGTGGGAACCTACACTAACGTTACCTATTCTAGGGCCTATTCAGACCTCCACACTTCAGGGAGTGAAGACTTTTCCAAAAATTCCTATGTGTCTTTTGATTCCTATGTGCAGTTTTGTAGTTAATAGTGCTGCTGCTGGAATGTGTATATTGCTGCCGCACCCCTGTGCACCTATGCTCATTTTATCAAAAAAGCTTTTGGGATGTGCAAAACCATGTATTGTTCTCTAGACTGTATGTATGGGGGAGCGGCTGCCTCCTCATTGGTTTTTCGCACTCCACCCACCTCCACAGGTTTTTAAATCAATGCAGAGGACCTTGTAGCTGGAGCCTTCACTCCCTGAAGTGTGGAGGTCTGAACAGACCCTAAGAGAGGTAACGTTAGTGTAGGTTCCCACCTGTATTGAGGTCCCCTTGCTGATTGGGAGGTGGGCTTAAAGGGGTTTTGCCACAAAGTGTAATTGATGTGGGAAGCTTGCAAATTAAATAAAACATTTTCACCATTCATCATTATTAAAAATTCTGCACCGTTTTTGTTCTAGCTGCTCCTTTAGTGATCCATTGTTTACAGCTCGTCTCCAGAGGATACGACCAGGGCTGAGAGCTCCTCACTCCTGGTCGCACATGCTCAGACATCACCTCTAATCTCAGGCAGCTACTGAGTGTTCAAACCCCAGGTGCTGTCATTCTACTCCCGTCCTCTGTGCTCCTTAGTAATTAGTCAAACAGTGCAAATAAATAAAAAAGAAACCTCAATGAAGTCTGTGCATTGATGACGAGACAAAAAAACACAGGTTTGGTTCCTGCAGGGATTTGAACCTAGGATCCTTCTGCTGTGAGGCAAATGCTTTACCTCTCAGCTACTCACAATGCTTTACATAAACAGACCTTTCTTTGACTACAGAGAGGAAGGGCACGGTGATGTCATCCTGCTGGGTCACATGATCTGCAATTCAAACAAATCACACACGCCCCCTTCTGAGCATAGGAGGTATGAAATGAGGTTGTGGCAAAACCCCTTTAAGCAGTTTTGATTAAAAAAATGTGAACCAAGAACTTTAAACATTTTTCATATCTCCTGAGTAGCAGAAATGCTTTTCCAAAAATTCCTGTGTGCCTTTTGCTAGTTTTTTTTAGTTAAGTGTCCTACTGATATTGGAATGTGTATGTATATTGCTCCCACACCAGTGTGACCATCTTGTCACCTCTAACCACTGTGTAGTGTAGATAAGACTCTTATATTAGCATTGGAAGTAATATCAGCACATAAAAAATATTTTTTCCATCAGGTCTCGCCTCCTGTTCCCATTTATGTAATACAGTGTGTTCACATAATTTTGGATTTTTTTTCCAGCATTAAGAGGGTTTTCTCATCACGCGGTTTTTGGCAGTTTTGCAGTTACTTTGCATCCTCGGACTGTGGTGGCTCTACAGCAGGGATTAGCATATCCAACTTCTAGAGAGCCCATTAGGGTATGTTCATATGACGTCTTACCTGTGCGTGCCACAAGGTGCCAAGTGTTTTAGAAGTACGCACTAGACAGGATGTACCTCTGAAACGATGTGGGGCCGGCCCCATTCACTTCCATTATCCCCGGCAGGTCATTTCTTTCTCATAGTTACATAGTGAGGTTGAAAAAAAGACACGTGTCCATCAAGTTCTACCAGGAGTGGGGAAAATGTGGGTGATGGGAGAGAGACAAGGACATTAAGCACCGCCTCCCCCACTGGTGAATGCCCTGGAACCCACAAGGCAAGAACCAATCTGCTCCAGTGGAGACCCCATCTCTGACCCCAGAGCTCCAGAGGAGACCCCAACTCTGACCCCAGAGCTCCAGAGGAGACCCCATCCCTGACCCCAGAGCCTCCACCAGACAGGATCCAGAATGTTACATGGCTACGTACGCATTAGGCTCTGTCTCGCCTGCAGTGGACAAAAAACGACCTGAAAACGAATGACTAAAAACTGTCATTTTTTGTTGCAATTTGCGTTTTCTTGGCGCATTTTTAACAAGCGTTTTTTACTCGTCTTCAAGTCTTTTTTTTTAATGTATCTACAAATTAAGCCATTGGATGTAACTCCGCCCTACAAAAGGGGATATAAAGCCATCATTGCATTTATATGGAATCTTGTAGTCGTTTTACAGATTTTGCCGCTTATAAAGTTCTCGCTTTTGTCACCAAAAATACGTTGTTTACGGATTTTGACCCTAAAATACGATTTTTATGGATTTTGGCGCTAAAATACGTTTTAACAGATTTTGGTGCTAACACTTATTTTGCTTTTGCCGCAAAAAAAAATTTAAGGATTTTAGCAACAAAATCTGTAAAAAAAAAAAAAAAAAAAAAAAAAATACAGAAAAATCCATAAAAAAAAAAAAAAATTTTAGCGCCCAAAAACTTATTTTTACAATCAGAAGTGAGATCACTTTATTAGAGCCAAAATCTGTAAAGGAAAGGATTTTAGTGCCAAAATCCGCACAAAAAACGATTCCTGGCGGAAAAAAGAAAATCATTTTATTATGAAAGGTACGAACAAGGACACATCAGACACTTGTATGCAGATTTGATAAGATATAACCTTTGTTACACCCACTAGAGGTGGGACTTGGCTCTCCTGGGAGGTTTTTAATTGAAAAATCGTGGCAAAAAAAAAAAAAGGCCCAAAAACATGCCAAAAAACGTCCGGCGCTTTCCATAGACTCCTGTAGTTAATTTTCTGCCCGGCTCTGACGTTTTTTTAGAACATGTTGCAAAAGACGACAAGTAAAAAAACCGAGCAGAAAAAAGCTCCGTGTAAACAGCGGGAGGTTCTCACTCTAGAGTCTATGGGAGATGTTTTCAGTGGTTGTTCCAGCGTTTTTAGAAAACAAAAAACGCTGAAAAAACTGACGTTTTTCTGTGCAGTGGAGACAGAGCCTTAGTGTTCTTTAGTTTCAGGTAGTTATTATTATTATTATTGATTTTAAAGCGCCATTGATTCCAGGGCGCTGTACATTCGAGAGGGTTACATACATTACATAAGTCACACGAGTACAGTGATAAGGGATAATGACAATTGGCACGACAGAGGGAGAGAGGACCCTACCCATGAGGGCTTACAATCTACAAGGAGGGGGAAAGAGACAGGAGGTGAGGGGCAGACATGTCTGTGGAGGAAGTAGTGACAAGTTTAGTGAAGATTATAGACAAGCCTGAAGAAATGGGTTTTCAGGTTGCCTTTGAAGCCGGTGAAAGTGGAGGAGAGTCTGATGTGTTGGGGCAGTGAGTTCCAGAGTGTGGGTGAAGCACGGGGGAAGTCTTGGAGACGGTTGTGTGAGGAGCTGACAAGGGGAGAGCAGAGAAGAAGGTCCTGTCAGGAGCGGAAATTCCGTGAGGGGAGATATCTGGAGATTAAGGCAGAGATGTATGGAGGGGAGAGGTCATGGAGAGCCTTGTAGGTCATGGTTAGTAACTTGAACTGGATTCGCTGGGCAATGGGAAGCCAGTGAAGGGATTGGCAGAGGGGAGAGGCAGAGGAGGAGAGAGGTGGATAAGACGGGCAGCAGAGTTGAGAATGGTTTGAAGGGGAGCAAGAGTGCTAGATGGGAGGCCACAGAGAAGGATGTTGCAGTAGTCTAGGCGGGAGATGACAAGGGCATGGACCAGCATTTTTGTAGTGTCGTAGTTGAGGAATGAGCGGATGCGAGAGATGTTTTTCAGGTGAAGCGGGAGCAGAGGTGAGGGTTTGGATGTGTGGTTTGAAATATAGAGCGGAGTCTAGGATTACCCCAAGGCAGCGGACTTGCGGAACAGGTGAGAGTGTAGAGCCGTTGACTGAGATAGAGAGATCAGGGGCAGGGGTAGAGTTGGACGGTGGAAAAATGATGAGTTATCTAAGCCTTTCTTGAAGCTCTCTACAGTTCCTGCTGTGACCAGCTCCTCAGGCAGCTATTCCACAGATTCACAGTTCTTACAGTGAAGAACGCTCTTCTCCTCTGGAGATTTAATCCTTTTCTCTCCAGTCGAAGCGAATGTTCCCTTGTCTTTTGAGGGGGCTTCACTTGAAATAATTTCCCCCCATATTTTTTGTAGGGACCATTTATATAAATTAATCATGTCCCCCCGAAGTCGTCTTTTCTCAAGACTAAATAAGTTCAATTCTACTAACCTCTCCTCATAACTAAGATGCTCCATTCCCCTTATAAGTTTGGTTGCTCGTGTTTGCACTCTCTCTAGCTCCAGTACATCTTTTCTGTAAACTGGAGCCAGAACTGAACAGCATGCATGTGTTCTCCCAGCATGCAGTACGCGTCGGGGAAAACGGAGAGTAATCATAGCTGTCAATGAGAGCTGTGATTTCCATAGTTACAGTCCGTACTTTGGGGTGTTTTACAGGGCAGTTTCACCCCAAATTATGGGCTTAAAAGATGCGGTGTGTACATACCCTTACTCCAGTGCAGTAGATTGTTATTTCTAACATAATTACAGATAAAGCCATGCTTTTGAGTCCTGACAACAAATGTTCCTTTTGTTTAATGAAGCTAATCTTGTTAGGTATAATTAGATTGCTTCGATCTCAGTCCGTCAGTAGGGTGACATCACTCCCTGCTGTAAGGAAACTTTCCCTGCCCTCCCCAGACATTCGTTCATCTAATCAGTCACAGGATATTAGAATAAAACCCTTAATGCTTTCTATTTTATAAATCCTCACTACACCACGGCCTCTTGCTTAATAATTAGCTCCCAAATTACTACTCGCACATCTTCACACTTGCACCTTTCGGTCAGCGCTGTATACACTGCCACACATTTTGTAGACGTATATTCTGTCTCTCTGTAATTTAACAGAAGTGTTCAAATCCAGCCAAATGCAGCCAAACTGATTGGTTAACGTTTCATAATACAGATAGACAATGAGCCAAAACATAAAGCCAAAGCCACCCAGTAGGTTATTAAAGCAAAGAAGTGGAATATTCTTGAATGGCCAAGTCAGTCCCTGATCTCAGCCCTATTGAGCAGCTTTCACTTGTCACAGACTAAACCTCAGACAGAAAGGCCACAAACAAACAGCAACTGGAAGCTGCCACAGTGAAGGCCGAGGCCGAGCATTTTTCGTATTGCCCTAGATGAGCCGATCTCCTCCCTTTAGATGCACACGTCCAACTGCTCAATGTTTCAGCGCAACTTGCTGATCTCTAACAAGGAGCTTAATGGCAGAATTCCCAACAGGTGTTTGATCCCTGAATCGGCCAATACATTTAGGAGATCAGTGTGAATTGGGATGAAATCGTCCTGCTGTTCACATTGTGACATCATGAGACCAAGACAACACCTTACAATTGGTCAGCAGGACCTCACCATTGCCAGGCTTTAAGCAGGATACTCTCAGACGGAAGTGGCCACTGAGCTTAGAGTGTCACAGAGTCATCAGCAGGTTGTATCAGAGATACAGAGAGACTGGAAGAGTCACAGAAAGGCAAAGAGGTGGTCAACAATTTGGCTCCATCACACACTGACGAGCGCTTCATTGTTGGCAATGCCCTGCAGAGCCGAATGATGAATGCACAACTGAAGGCATGTTTAAGGCACCAAGGGCCACATGTATGAACCTGTTTAGGCCAAAAACTCACTTTTTTACCCATAGGTTACTACAGGCAAAAGAGTAAGTTTTAGACCTAAACAGTTTCATATATATGGCCCCAAGTGTCATGTCAGACCGTTCGTAACCGTTTACATCAGCGTGGTCTGCATGCTAGACGACCAACAAGGATATGTGATGGGTACCTGACCTGGCTGAAGCACAACACTCTCCTTGATGTCTCCAGCATCGTCGGCAGCCATTATTTCTGCTCATAGTGAATCGACTTTCATCACTGAACAGTCCTGAGGACCACTGGTCCCTTGTCCAACGTAGGTGCTTCCTGGTCCATGCAAGATGATGATACCTGTGCCTGGTGGTGTGGTCTGGTCATGCTGATGTAAATGGTTGTGAATGATCTGACGTGACACTTGGTGTCTCTCACCTCCCTGTGCCTGGAGTTGTGCGGCATTCATCGTCCGGCTCCACAGGGAATGGTTTACAATAAAATGCTCATCAGTCCGTGATGGAGCCAAAGGGATTTTGCCATTAAGCTCCTTGTTCAAGAGATCAGCAAGTTGTCCAAAAAGTCCTGAAACACTGAACAGTTGGACATGTGCGTTT
Organism: Phyllomedusa bahiana; assembly: GCA_025379985.1. NCBI lineage: Eukaryota > Metazoa > Chordata > Amphibia > Anura > Hylidae > Phyllomedusa > Phyllomedusa bahiana. Next base: position 64,261 of record JAODAL010018331.1, read on the forward strand.
CAAAGCTGAGATGACCTCATTTAGTTTATTCAAAGAAATTTTTAAAGAAATGTTGTTTAGCCTGAAATTTCAACCACAAACCAAATATACCTAACGTTTTGGGAGTAGCGTATAAACAAAGGAAAGGAGATACACATAGATATATATCTTACAGTTGAAACCAGAAGTTTCCCTCCCCTCTATATAAAGCCCCATCTGCAGGTTTCTCCCTCCCTCTATATAAAGCCCCATCTGCAGGTTTCTCCCTCCCTCTATATAAAGCCCCATCTGCAGGTTTCTCCCTGCCTCTACATAAAACCCCATCTGCAGGTTTCTCCCTGCCTCTATATAAAGCCCCATCTGCAGGTTTCTCCCTCCCCTCTATATAAAGCCCCATCTGCAGGTTTCTCCCCTCTATATAAAGCCCCATCTGCAGGGTTCTACCTCCCCTCTATATAAAGCCCCATCTGCAGGTTTCCCTCCCTCTATATAAAGCCCCATCTGCAGGTTTCTCCCTCCCTCTATATAAAGCCCCATCTGCAGGTTTCTCCCTCCCTCTATATAAAGCCCCATCTGCAGGTTTCTCCCTCCTCTATATAAAGCCCCATCTGCAGGTTTCTCCCTCCCTCTATATAAAGCCCCATCTGCAGGTTTCTCCCTCCCTCTATATAAAGCCCCATCTGCAGGTTTCTCCCTCCCTCTATATAAAGCCCCATCTGCAGGTTTCTCCTCCCTCTATATAAAGCCCCATCTGCAGGTTTCTCCCTCCCTCTATATAAAGCCCCATCTGCAGGTTTCTCCATCCCCTCTATATAAAGCCCCATCTGCAGGTTTTTCTCACTCTCTGACATGAAATCAGAATAAACCTTCCCCGTTTTAGGAACCAAAATTATTTATTTGTTTTTATTTATAAAAAGTGGCTTCAGGAGAACCAAGTCAATATTTTGGAGCCAGCATGGTGTACCACTCGCATCTGTATTTATGGCACCCTTCTGTATCGCCTTATTTATATGCAATTGTAATACCAGCAACCACCCCCCTCATATATTGAAGGTGTGTGAGTGGTTGTTCTATTGGTATTTTTGCATTTGTGCAATCTCCCCATGCATTATACTGTGGCTTTTCTGTATAGAGGTGTGAACAGGTATTAAATTAATGTGCAGTGTTCCCCTAGTGGTGGGGTGTGTGAACTGCTGCTCAGCAATTAGCTACACCTGTTAATTTTTCCCAGGTAGCATATAGGAGAGAGCTGCCTGCTACTGGGTTCAGTCTAGTCCAGCCGTTGAGCTGTGAATATGGCCCAAAAAATGACAGTGTTTTTTGAGTAAGTAGTGTCCCATTTTTTGTAAATATTTTGGGGTGGCCATCACAATGTCCTGATCTCAGTCCTATTGAAAATTTATGGGCACAGCTGAAAAGGCCAGTGTGAGCAAGGCGACCTTCAACCATGGCTCAGTGACACCAGTTCTGTCAGGAGGACGGGGCCAAAATTCCTACCAACTATGGTGAGAAGCTTGTGGAAAGATCCAGAACGTTTCACCCAAGTCCTACAGTTTAAGGACAAAGCTACCAAATACTAATGAAATGGATGGAAACTTCTGACTTTACAGAAAGTAATAAAAATGCCTTAAAAATTCTCCCTCATTATTCTGCATTTGGGGAATAGAAATAATTTTGTTTCCTAATTGACCTAAAACGGGGAAGATCTATTCTGATTTCATGTCATGTCACTTGAGTTTCTCAGCTCCTTTCCCATAATGCCTTGTGATATGCAGATGCTTTGTGGAGTGCAAAAAGGCTATTTCGATTTTCCACACACCTATATGGCGCTCTCCCTAAGGAGAGATCTTCCATTTCTGTGCCACTCATTGCCCCCCCACTCAGCCAAGCCAGCATCGCTCTGCTCTGTACTGACGAGGGGCAAACACCCCGAAACGGCTGTCTACAGATGAGTGATGCTTTCTTGGCTAATATCCCTTTTTGCTTTCCGAAGATCCAGTGGGTCAAAAGAAAATTGAGGATTTGTTACATCCATTAGAGGACGCTTGAGCTTCTCAGCTCCTTTCCCATAATGCCTTGTGGAGTGCAAAAAGGCAATTTCGATTCTCCACACACCTATAGGTGCACTCCCTAAGGAGAGATCTTCCCTTTCATGTCAGATAGTGAGAAAAACCTGCAGATGAGGCTTTTTATATATGGTGGATGGAAACTTCCGGTTTCATCTGTATATATTATACACACACAGATCTAGCTACATACAGATTCGAGGAGCTGTATAGACTACTAAAAAATATACATGGCTTTTAGTTGAAATTTCAGTATGAACCTAAAATTTCTTGATTTTCTTTTTTTAAATTAACTAAATGAGACCATCTCTTGACTAGAGCGTGCACATGTTCAATGTTTCAGTACTTTCTGATCTCTAACAAGGTGGTTAATAGCAAAATTCCCAACAGGTGATCGCTGATTTTTAACATCATGAGACCACGACAACACCTTACAATAGATCAACAGTACCTAGCCATTGCTAAGCTTCAAGCAGGATGCTCTCACACAGAAGTGGCCACTGAGCTTAAAGTGTCACAAAGTGTCATCAGCAGGTTGCAACAGAGATACAAAGAGACTGGAAGAGTCGCAGAAAGGCAAAGAAGTGGACGTCCTTCGGCTACATCACACACTGATGACCGCTTCATTGTAACCAATGCCCTGCGGAACCCAATGTTAAATGCCACGCAACTCCAGGCATGTTTAAGGGAGGCGAGAGGCAACCAAGTGTCACGTCAGACCATTCGTAACCGTTTACATCAACATGGTCTGCGTGCTATACGACCGGTAAGGGTACCCGACTACACCACCAGGCACAGGCATCATCGTCTTGCATGGGCCATGGAACATCTGCACTGGACAAAAGACCAGTGGTCCTCAGTGCTGTTCAGTTCTGAAAGTCTATTCACTCTGAGCAGAAATGATGGCCACCAACGATACAGGAGATATCAAGGAGAAAGCTGTGCTTCAGCCACTGATGTCATTGGACAAGCTTTTGATGTTGGTGGTGTTACAGTGTGGGCAGGTGTGTCTAGTCAATACAGAACTTCCCTACACTTTGTGAATGGTACAGTGACTAGCCTCTACTACTTGAATAACATCATTAATCCAGTCATTGTTCCTCTGCATGAACAACACAGGCCTAATTTCATCTTCATAGATGACAATGTTCCAGCTCATCGAGGTCGCATCATTAGGGAACGGGTGTTGGCGACTGAGGTACCTCAAATGGAGTGGCCTGTACTTTCTTCTGATCTGAACCCCCTAGAAAACCTGTGGGATCAGCTGAGTCGCCGTGTAGAAGCTCCTGTACCCCTGAACCTCAATGACCTGGGGGATGCCCTTCAAGAAGAGTGGGATGCCATACCTCAGCAGTCAATAACTCGACTTGTGAAGAGCATGAGACGTCGTTGTCAAGCTGTAATTGATGCTAAAGGCCACATGACGTGTTATTGAGACATTGACTTTTTCATGGTATATACTTTTGTTGGCTTTTGTTTCATTAAATTGTTTGAGATGAGAAACCAACATTATATGCTATGATTTAAATGGCCAATGTTCAGGACAAAATATCACTGGGGCGGGAAATTGTTTCCATAAATTTCACCCAAAAGTCAAATATCCCCACATTTATTGGAGTAGTGTATGTATATTCATGTGTGTGTGTGTGTGTGTGTGTATATATATATGTGTATATATATATATATATATATATATATATATATATATATATATAGCGACATGTATGAACGTTGGCGCTGATAGACCAGTTCTAAATCGCTTTAAGGTAGTATAGACTGCACCAGAATGTATGACCTTGTTCTTCTGTGGTTCATACATACATGCGCAGTCTAGTGCCAATACGACAACTCCAAACAGCCAGACCAAGTTAAAGGTGGTCTGCCTGAGCCTAACTGTTCAAGAATCCTATATGTGTCTACTTCTATGAATGTGGTGCGACTCGCCCCTGGAACGCTCCAAAACTTTGGCGCGCCAAAAAGTCTCTTTGGCGTGGTGCCAAGTTTGGAGTACGCCTGTTCTTATATCTATAGAACTGGTCTACTACAGCTTTTTGATGTCAGAATTCTGGTGCAGCCCCATTCATACATGTCGCCCCATAATATTTCTCCATACAGGAGGCATCGGCACCAACAAAGGCTTTTATACCAAATATTAAACACATTTCAGTAGGCATGTTCAATAATTTTTCCATGTGTCATTTACCGTTATTATACATTATGGTTTGGTTTCTTTGCCTGTGTGGATCGGGTGGGTTGTTACAGATATCTGATGTGAATTTCATGTCAATTGCAAATTTAGAGTGAGATTTTCTTAAATTGATGTTTTTAATACTTATTTCACCCATGGTATATTTACAGATACAGAGATGAGGAGCTATATAAAAATATATAATGTGGTGCTATTGACATGAAATTCTCGACAGATATTGGTAACAACCCATCCAATCTACAAACGCAAAGAAATCTAACCCTATATGTCTATGAATTAAGTTTTGTGTAATAACAAAAAATGACACAGGGATTGGACCCATGAAGTAAAAAAGGTGCAAAAAGCCATGGGAAGTCCCAACAGCTGAAATCTATCAGTAATTAGAAAGCAACCCTGCCACTTAGTGATAAATAATATAGCTGGTTCTATAAAGTGGCCTATTAAAAGGTGTCCAAGGTGCTATTCAAGAAATATCTCAAGATGGGTAAAACCAGTAAGATGTCTATAGACCTTCTCAACCTTTTTTTGTGAAACATACTGATGGCGTCTGTTACAGAAGAATTTTTATACTACTGGAAGCTTCAGTGAGCAATCTTGGGGCCATAATTCAGAAGTGTAAAGAACATAATCTCACCATAAAGCATCCATGAACAGGTGCTCCCTGCAAAATTTCAAGCAGAGTATGAAAGAAAAGAGTTGTCCAAGAGCCAATGGCCAGCTTTGGGAAGCTAGAGAAAGAGCTATAACAGGTATAATTGTTTGTAAGAAAACAATACGTAATGCATGTAACTTCCATGACCAGTATGCACGCTTACCACGCATGCCTATGCTCCTTTATATGTGATGTGAGGCACAGTGTGTGTGTTCATATACAGCAGTGGTGTCAAACTCATTTTCATCGTGGCCCACAACAGCATTGCGGTTGTCCCCGAAGGGCCATTATAGGGTGGGTAGGTGCCTTGGTAGGACTGTCAGAGCTATGCCACTATGTGTGAGGTGCACACTGACTTTTATGTGGATCCTGAGAGCCTAGATACAGAGTGTGGTGGGCCAGATTCAGCCCTCATATCTTGAGTTCGACACCTGTGATATACAGTATCTCACAAAAGTGAGTACACCCCTCATATTTTTGTACATATTGTATTATATATTTTCATGGACAATACTGAAGACATGACACTTTAAAACAATGTAAAGTAGTCTGTGTACAGTTTGTATCACAGGGTAAATCTGGTGTGCTCTCAAAATAACTCAACACACTACAATCAGTCATGTGACTGGTGTTATTTCTCTCACTCTTATACTGGTCACTGGAAGTTCAACATGACACCACGTGGCAAAGAAATGTCTGAGTATCTGCAAAAAAGAATTGTTGCTCTACATAAAGATGGCCTAGGTCATAGGAAGATTGCCACCACGTTGACATTCATACATGTCGCCCCCTGCAGCGCGGGGGCCAAGACCATACAGTGGCTTAGCAAGGTTCCATTCACAACAGGGCTCGCCATGCTCAGCCAAAAAAGTTGAGTGCACATGCTCAGCATCATATTCAGTGGTAAGTGCTGCCAGCATTGCTGTAGAGTTTACAAGGAGGGGAGGTCAGCTTGTCACTGTTCAGACCATACACTGCATCACATTGGTCTGCATGCCTGTCGTCCCAGAAGGAAGCCTCTTCTAAAGAGGGGGTAGAAAGCACCGAAGAAGATCAGACCTCCAAAGTGGTCAGCAAGAAAAGAGAACCAAAGAAGAAAGTAATGTAGTTAACCTGTCGTCTTATGTCTTTTCTGATTCAGAAATTGCAGTTCTTTCTCGGGGATTAAATTTTGCCCCTACATCACATATTAATGTATATGATACTATCTGCGATGTTAATCGTTCTGTGAGAACGCTGATGGTAAAAAAATATTTTTTTGATTCAGAAAACACATCTAATAGTAGTCATGTGGGTGCAAATGATGGTGCTAATAACAATGATTTCTGTTCAGTTACTTTTACTGAACAGTCTGCCTAGAGAGATTTGTTGCAATTAGAATCTGAAGGAAATGTTAGCTGTATCAATAAGTCAGATACTTTTGTTGTACGTAACCCCTTTTTTTTTATCCTGTGCAAGTACGTACTGAAATAGTTGATAGATTTCAGGATATTGTGCAGCGAGAGTTGATAGAGTTGCATTCACAGTCGCTAGATAGGCAGCGGGATAACTTGTCTAAATTAGAAAGAAAAGCAATTTGGAATCTACGTAACCACTCAGATTTAACCATTAGACAGGCTGACAAAGGGGGCTCGGTTGTTCTTTTGAATACTGGACTGTATATACAGTTAAATGAGAACCTGTTTATCTGATCAAACTACATATAAAAAAACTACGATGTGACCCAAAGAAAGTTTCGGAAAGACTTGAGAGAATTTTAAATAAAGGGTCTAGCCATTGGCATTTTAATCAGCGGGATATGATTTTTGAATGAAATATCCGGTATCGATTTTCCATTCACTGCCGAAATACATAAAACGTTCCCACCTCCCATGCGCCCATGTGGCGGAAGGGGGTCAAGGATGAGATTTTGTAATGGCTGGATCTTATTGCAACCAATTGTGCCTTTGTGTCCGGGCTTCTTGAAAGATCCAAAAAGCTTGAGATAATTGAGACTAAGATTGGAACCAGAGTACCTGGTTGTATGGATGTGAAATTCTATTCTTGTATACCACACCACCAGGTATAATGCTGTGTCCTATTTTTTTGAGAAATATTCCTAAAATTTTCTCAAGACTTAAGGGAGTTTATTCTTGAAGTATTACAATATTTATTGTCACATAACTTTTTTATGTTCAATGGAGATTTTTTTCTGCAAAAGGTGGGTGCTTCCATGGGAGCAAAGTTCTCGCCCTCTTTTGCTAATATTTTTGTGGCGTGGTGGGAGGAGTTCAATATATTTTCAGATGATAATCCTTTTATGTCGGACATCGTGTGGTACGGCCGCTATATGGACGATATTGTGATTATTTGGTCTGGGGACCAAGCGGCCGTGCCCCACTTTGTCCGACATGAAATTGATAATTCCTGTAATCTAAAATTTACAGTTAATTGGTATCAGGATACTATTTCATTTCTGGACTTAACCCTACAGGCTGATGTTGCTACAAATTTGATAATTTCCAGTACGTTTAGGAAAGAAACAGCAGGGAATACCATTCTTAGAGCAAATTCTTGCCACCCCATCCATACAATAAAATCTGTTCCTGTAGGGGAATTATATAGGGCAAGGAGAAATTGTTCTACCATTGAACTTTACATCAGGGAGGAAGAAAAAAATATGTGAACGTCTCCGTGATCGGGGTTACCCAAAATGGATGCTCGATCGAGCAAAAAATATAGTAAAAAATAAAACAAGAAAGGGAGATATTGCCCTTCCCCCAAAAAATACGAAAACCAAAGATATTCCAACCTTTGTTACTAATTATAGTGAAGAATTCTTCAAAATAAAAAGGATCATTAATAAATATTTACCCATTTTAGAACAAGACGATACTCTGCGATTGCTTTTGAAAGAAGGGTGCAGATTTTCCAGTAGAAAATCTCCTAGCCTAGGGAGTTTTTTGTCCCCTAGTCTAGTTCAGACTGTCAAAAAAGATCAGGAAACCTTTGGGTGGCCTGTCGCGGTGTTTTCAAATGCGCAAACAAGCGCTGCGTGTTTGCAAATTTGCTAATAATATAAAAGATTAAAGGGAATTTTTAGTGATAGACCAATCTTATCAAACAGTTTTATTAACTGTAACACATCTTACGTGATATACTGTGTTGAATGTGTCCAGTGCAATAAGCGGTATGTTGGATGCACAACAAGAAAATTAAAAACTAGGATGCATGAACACATTAGAGATGCGGTTAATTTAAATAATAGCAATCCGTCTAATTGTCAAAGCATTTTTTTAAGGAACATGGGGAGATGTAACATGCCTAAAATTCTCAGGCATATTTAGAGGGTTAAAAAACCAGCCAGAGGTGGTGATGGAGACGGGTATTGTTAAATAAGAGGCATTTGGATCTTATGTCTAAATACTTCTTACCCGAATGGGCTCAACTATAGATCAATTTGATACCCACACTATTAAGAATAAATAATGACTATACAAATTTTCTCCTTTTAGATAAATGTGAACATTTTGTTCTTATTTTTATTTTTTGTTGTTGATAAAAGCTTATTTAAGGATGACGTAGAGTATGACTGGTATATAAGTTTCCCGTCACGTTGTATAATGTTTTTTTTTTTTTTTGAACCCTGACTAAGATCGTCTAAGATCGAAACGCGTTGGTTGTTATCCTTGCAAGCTTCTTGTCGTGTGATGTCCACTTTCTCGTTTTGGGTTAATTTAAAACATTGAAGAATTTTATCCAACCCAGTGCGGATCTGTCTCCATTGATAAAGATTCTTCTAAAGATGATGCACAAGAAAGCGTGCAGTTTGCTGAAGATAAGCAGACTAAGGACATGGACCACTGTGACCATGTTTAGTCTGATGAGACCGAAAAAAACGTATTTGGTTCAGATGGTGCGAGGCGGGTGTCATGGCAAACAAGTGAAGACGGCAAAGACAAGTGTGTCTCCTACAGTCAAGCATGGTAGTGGTAGTGTCATGGTTTGGGGCTGCATGATGGCTGCCGACTATGGGGAGCTACAGTTCATTGAAGGAACCATGAATGCCAACATGTACTGTGACATCCTGAAGCAGAGCAGAATCCCCTCCCTTCTGGGCCGTAGGGCAGTATCTAACATGGTAACAACATGTCCAAGATGACCACTGCCTTCCTAAAGAAAATGAGGGTAAAGGTGCTGGACACCTTTTACAAGCTGCACATTGACTACTTTACATCCGTGTCAGAACTTCAGTTCCGTAGAAAGATAGAATATTTTCAAAAATGTGAGGGGTGTACCCATTTGTGTGAGATATATATCAGGAGTTCCCAAACTCCAGTCCTCACGCCCCACCAACAGGTCACGTTTTCAGGATATCCCACAGAATGCACTGACAAGAATTAAGTCACCTGTGCAGCATAATTAAATCAATTGTGCACTGCTAAGGAAAGCCAGAAAGCATGACCTGTTGGTGGGGTATGAGGACTGGAGTTTGGGAACCCCTGCTGTATATGGGTGCATAATGATACCAGACATCGTACGTTGGGCTATGCTCAGAGGAGCAGCATACATGGGTGGTGAACATATAAAGGACATCGTACATAGACCAGGTTCATACTCAGGTTTCAAATAGTAAATAGATGCAATCCAGCAAATGTGAGAAAAACGGACATACTTTATTGCAACTTATGGTACAGAGGGTTAAAGAAGAAAAGCTACAACAGTGTAGCTAACGCGTTTTGGGCGTTAAAATTTTGCACTTGTTCACAGCCTACCGCTTGGTTACTGAATGACATTTATATATCCAAAGGAAGGGGCGTATACCTTGTGTGCCCGTAACATCACTTCCTTTAAGCAGCACTTTACTCCAACCTTAAAGCACAATTCTTAGCAAACCTAATCTTGTGCAAAACTAAAATCATACGAAATGTTAAAAACAAAGATATCTGTCTATAACTCGTACCCGGTGAGCACCCTATTTGAAGAAATCGTTCCGATAATTTTACCCATCCGGGACTCTCGCTCCTAACTCCATAATCCAAAAAGCTACCCGGAGACGGAACAATTGTTCCCAGCCTCCCCCTCTTTTAGGGCAATCAATTTATAAACATATAGCATTTAAGCTCTATAGCATAAAATTGGAAGCTATCGAACGACCCAGCATGCATCGATAAAAAATGTTTTACCGCACCTGATTAACGTGTTTGTTTTTAATCCCTGCAATATGCTCATACCCTGTTTCCCCAAAAATAAGACAGTGTCTTTCATTAATTTTTGCTCCTAAAGATGCGCTACGTCTTATTTTCAGGGGATGTCTTATTTTTCCATGAATAAATTATAGCATGCTATACTAGTGTGTGTGTGTGTGTATATATATTTTAAAGTTTAGAGTCGCAAGCCATAGGATATATGTATGTAAAGGACAGTTTCTGGCAGCTGCTGGGTCTTATCTCAAAGGTTGGCAAATGTGACATGCTGGGACTTGTAGAATTAGAAGTCCCACCTTCCCCCATCAGCCATCCTGTGAGATGTGTCTGTGTCAGTATCATTGCTCTGTTCTCCCCCCCCCCCCCCCCCCCCCCCCCCCCCCCACTTACTTGTAATCTGTCTCCTGTCCTGGGATGTTTGGGACCGGTGGTGGCATCACAGTCACATGACCTCCCTTCACAGGTCCTTCAGCCCTCTAATGATTTCCGCTATGTCTTATTTTCGGGGGGTGCCTTATATTAGGGAATTCAACAAAATCTCTGCTATGTCTTACTTTCGGAGGTGTCTTATTTTCGTGGAAACGCGGTAGATCCTTGTTTTAAATTTCCGTATGCTACTACCCACATAGAACTTCTGACAATTGATGCAATATATGATGTACACCACATGATGACTATTGCAATTAATAACCTGTTGTATCTGGAAATTCTTTTCTTCCCCTTTTTCGA
>JAODAL010018332.1:0-75080 GCA_025379985.1 Phyllomedusa bahiana
GAAAAAAGGGGGCCCTACAGATTTTCCTAGGGTTCCGTGTTTAGTTTTCAGCCGGTTTGCAGCCGGTTTTAAAAACCAAAAACCAGGTGAAAAACTGTGCCGTGGGGACGTAGCCTGAGTAGCTGGGTTGTAGATACCAAAAGCAAAAATCTCTATCTTTAACTGAGAGATGTTTGGGTTAAGCTTGGTTCACATCTCCATTGGGGGTTCTGTTCTGAACCTCTGTTGCACTGGTAAAATACTGAAGCCACGTGATTTATTCACACTCGACATCCAGAGCCCCCAACAGACCCTATTCATGAAAATGGGTTCATCTGGTTTCCACTACGGTGTCCATCATTGAGACTGAAAAAATAGTGCAGCAACCTGCGCTATTTTTTCTGTCTCAACATCAAAAACCAGACAGGTCCATTGGGAGTACGGATCACATGGATTCAGTTCTTCACCTCTGGAATGGAGATTCCGAATTAACCCTCCGACACAGATGTGAATCTGGCCTTAGGCAATTCAACATTAGTGTTGTTTGAACCTGGCCCTGTAAACAAAACAAAAAAAATCCAAACCACATTTTTTATCAATTTGACCTTAACGTTTATCCAAAGTTGGAGGTGGTGAAACCAAAAAGACAAATCCAACCTCCCAAGCAATAAAAATCGAACATTTACAGGTATTTTTGACCTCGATTCAATTATTTGGGTAGGTGCTGCTGCTTTTCCCTAATTTTTTTTTACATTTAATTTAATATTTAAATTTCCACAGTCATAACATAGTCATGAAAATTGCCAATATTTGAGAACGCTGTGCGAAGGGTCGACCGGTTTGAGCCCAGTGTACGTGAGTTCAAGAGCTAAGCGTGAAGGTCTATGATGGTGCGCAAAAGTTTGAGATCGCTGCACAAAGGGGTTGAGACGGTGCCTGTGGGCTTCCAGTTGGTTCGGGGTCGTGTCCCCCTGTCGCTCTCCGGAGAGTTGGCTGCCGGTTCAAATCCTCATGAGGTCACCTCCCTGGTGTGAAAATGGACTGTGGTGCTCGTAACTCCTCTGTGGAGTGGAAGGTCAGACAGTTCAAATCCTCATGAGGTCACCTCCCTGGTGTGAAAATGGGGCTGCAGTGCTCCTAACTCCTCCATGGAGTGGAAGGTCAGACGGTTCAAATTCTCATGAGGTCACCTCCCTGGTGTGAAAATGGGGCTGCGGTGCTCCTAACTCCTCCGTGGAGTGGAAGGTCAGACAGTTCAAATCCTCATGAGGTCACCTCCCTGGTGTGAAAATGGGGCTGCGGTGCTCCTAACTCCTCTGTGGAGTGGAAGGTCAGACAGTTCAAATCCTCATGAGGTCACCTCCCTGGTGTGAAAATGGGGCTGCGGTGCTCCTAACTCCTCCATGGAGTGGCAGGTCAGACTGTTCAAATCCTCATGAGGTCACCTCCCTGGTGTGAAAATGGGGCTGCGGTGCTCCTAACTCATCCATGGAGTGGAAGGTCAGACGGTTCAAATTCAATGAGGTCACCTCCCTGGTGTGAAAAGGGGACTTTTGGTGCTCGAAAACTCCTTTTGGGGAGGGGAAAGGGCAGACAGTTCAAATCCTCATGAGGTCACCTCCCTGGTGTGAAAATGGGGCTGCGGTGCTCCTAACTCCTCCATGGGGGGAAAGGGTTTCAGGGGTTTCCCAAATCCCTCATGGGGTCACCTCCCTGGTGTGAAAATGGACTGTGGTGCTCGTAACTCCTCTGTGGAGTGGAAGGTCAGACAGTTCAAATCCTCATGAGGTCACCTCCCTGGTGTGAAAATGGGGCTGCGGCGCTTGTAACTCCTTCGTGGAGTGGAGGGTCGGATGGTCGGTCATGATGTGTGTCCATGGGCTGCGGTGCTCATAACTCCTCCCCCCCCTGCAGATTTTAAGGGACTGGGGAAAATGGTCCTATATAGAAAAACCACTGGGTGTAATGTAATTATCTGAGTCAAAATGCAAACACTCCCTTGGCTCACTGCTCAGCCCTTCTTCCGCCCCCAGTCCAGCAGTCAGCAGTTTGTGAGCCTCCGAAATGTGCATGGGAACTGGTACTATGACATCACAGAGGAGGTACTTGTTTTTTTAAACACAGAAATACAATGCCCCTCTTTTTAAGGCTCAAGTTCAGCTGTTACTTGATTAAATCACTTCTTAGCAAAACCCCTTGACGAAAAAAAAATAAAAACCCACAACAAAACTCTCGTAACTCCATTTAAGTTTACCAAGTGGTACATGGAAAAAGATTGGGCCGGCACTTAGGGGACTTAAAGCTCTTATCCTGAAAGATCAAGGCCATATATCTACCTTCTAGGACGGTTACAGTTGGAGAACAAAATTAGAAACAACCAAATGACTCCAAGACTTTTGGGCCTAATACATAATCCATAACTTGTGTCTGCTGGAATTATAAGCTTCCTCAGTTGGTTTTGTTGATCCAGTTCTTAGAATTGCTGAAGATCCCTTCACCACTTACATGATTCTTTAGTGGTTCCCAAAGACTGTTTGAATAGGAGAGTATTTCAATGACCATCCCAGTGTAACCTGGTGAAATGTCTCACTACATAAGATAGAAGTCATTAATCTAGCTTACTCACACATCCAATGGGAAATCCATCATCTCTCCAGTGATTTATACCTTTTGTGACATAGAATGTGTGAGGAAAATTCACTCAAAATATGACAAATCATTCTCCCCCCTCCAACTTCGTATCTAGTCAGATCTCACAAATGGCCCCAGCTCCCAGGAAGGCCCCAATATACACATTAATCACCCCAGCTCAGGCCCATTGTAAATGCCCTTCCATAGGAAGCCTCTCCAGCAGGAGATCTGCACAATCAAAGGGATCCTCAGTGCCATTAATTAGCCCCAGAGACACGTGCAATCTCCAACCCCCCGCTTCAAAGACTTGAAAGAACCGAGTCCAGACCAAGCGGCCTCGACATTTTATAAAGATTTATAGGCAACCCGTTCATAACTGGTCTATGGCGGCTTCATATCTTAACATATGAAACTCCCTGTACACATAGTCACCACTCCCACATTCACATGAGACAGGGGGACTGAGAAATCCAGAACTGGACTTAGGGAGCCCATAGGATAGGGATGCCTGGTATCAGGGCGTAGCTTAGGCCCAGCCGGTTCTGATGGTGCCACTGTGCCAACGCCCTGCCGAGGTATGGCCGATTTTGGTGTTTCAGTCAGAAATGGCATGGCCAGAGAAGGAGAAGTTTGTGGACCATCCCAGGGGTGTGTGGGGGAGAATAGGGGTCTGCAACGTGGGCTGTCCCATCACGGATATAAGCAGGGGACCCAGGTGGGCGCATTGTTGCATTCAGGAGGGGGGTACCAAAGAACATTTCCAGGAGCATCCACACGCAGAAGCCAGGCCACATGAGCCCCCCCATGTTGGCCCAGAACCGAGCCAATCTCAGGAAACTGGACACATCTTACTGCCTTTTCTCTGTAACCATACTCATATTTGCACCTCTGACTCTTACCTGTATATTTTATCATCCTCTACAGATTATGTCTAGTGCTCCCTCTAAGGCGAATTAAATCTATAAACTTTAATCTGAGTTAATCTTGATCATCGGCCTCACACGCCTATTACTCGGTCTATAATATATAGCTACCCCAAGGCTGGTTCCTGGCCTTGTTATAAGTCGGTAACGGACCGGTCTTATAACTAAACAAGAACTGGTGGCAGCTTATTGGCCTGGCAGACCTTTGTTTACCCAGCGTGGGTAAACAAAGGTCTGCCAGTCGTTCAGGGTCGTGGCCGAGGAGGGTGTCCTCACACGCCCTGGGTCTCCCTGTGCCCGTGCGGACAGGGGTTGACAGTGAAACAGTATCTGAAATTCGGCTGTTACAGCAGCAAACATTCAATAGATAATAAAGAAATGAGTGCAAGCCTCTGTGACCAGGATCCAGGTCAAAATGAATACTTCAAAAAATCCAAAAAGGCAGCACTTCAAAAAAGTGTAATATTTGTTGACGCACCGTTTCAGCCCTCGCCAGGGCTTTTTTCAAGCTACACACATAGTGCCATCTAGTGGTATACATAGTGAAAAAGTGGCATCAATCAATAAGACAATATTAAATAATTACAAAATATATAAAATATTTATTACCCAAATACAAACATAATTTTATACAAAATCAATCACATCATTTTATCATATCCATAGAAGTGAAATCACTATGTGCAATACATAATATTACAGTGAAACCGCTATTGCCTCATAACAGCATAATGGCCCCACAAGTGATTTAACTAAGGCTTGATGAAAATCAAAAATCGTTAGAGATAACGCACTGGATGAAACCGACACGCCACAACATCCTCCGGCGTCTCCAAAGATGGAATGCGCATGCGCCGCAAAGAAACTGTCGGTGCCTGCGTATAGGAGTCTCAAGAACTGCAATACAATTGAAAAGTGGCTCTAAACGACAACCCGCGCATGCGCAAATGAGAACTAAGCCGCGATGTTACTCACAGCCGGTATCTCAAAGCTCAGTACACAGGAGCGTCCAGGAAAAGTAAATATAAAACAAAGACAGGACAAAGAGCTTTCATAAAGGCTTTTTAGCCAAATAACACCAGGGTCACATTAACAGGAGTATAATTGCTTAATCAAAAAACCTTTAATGCGTCACCACCCAGAAGAAACATTTATTCTCAATGAGAACAATGATCTCAGAGTGGAGCCAAGTGTAAGGGGTATCAAAACCTGTTCTTCAAACCACACATCCAAACCCTCACTTCTGCCTGCCGCTTCCACCTGAAAAAAGACTCTCGCATCCGCTCATTCCTAAACTTCGACACCACAAAAATGCTGGTCCATGCCCTTGTCATCTCCCGCCTCAACTACTGCAACATCCTTCTCTGTGGCCTCCTGTCTAGCACCCTCGCTCCCCTCCAAAGCATCCTCAACTCTGCTGCCCGTCTTATCCACCTCTTTCCTCGTTACTCCTCTGCCTCTCCCCTCTGCCGATTCCTTCACTGGCTTCCCATTGCCCAGGGAATTCATTTCAAGTTGCTAACCCTGACCTACAAGGCTCTCCATGACCTCTCCCCTCCATACATCTCTGCCCTAATCTCCAGATATCTCCCCTCAAGAAATCTCCGCTCCTCACAGGACCTTCTCCTCTGCTCCCCTCTCATCAGCTCCTCACACAACCGTCTCCAAGACTTCTCCTGTGCTTCCCCCATTCTCTGGAACTCACTGCCCCAACATATAAGACTCTCTTCCACTCTCACCAGCTTCTAAAGCAACCTGAAAACCCATTTCTTCAGGATTGCCTATAACGTACAATAACCCTGCTGCCACTGTACTACCCCACAAATATGTCCGCCCCTCACCTCCTGTCTCTTCCCTCCTCCTTGTAGATTGTAAGCCCTCGCGGGCAGGGTCCTTTCTCCCTCTGTTGTGTCAGTTGTAAGTCATACAACGTTATTATTGTACTCATTTGACATATTATGTATGTAACCCCCCTCAAATGTACAGCGCCCTGGAATCAATGGCGCTTTAAAATAAATTATAATAATAATAACCCCCTACTCTGAACATCAAGGTATAATGAGCGCAAAGTTCAAACAAACAGCGCTAAAGCACCCCCTATAACCAAGAAATAAAAACTGAAACAATAATAATAATAGCCGCTGTTGCAAGAATCCATCTTATACTGTTGAGACGAAACACGGAGATTGCAGCAGTCATTGATCCAATCCAGATGTGTCAACTCCAGTAAGGTGGGTATTTTCATCACAAGATAAACAATAATTAAAATAAAAATAAAAACACTACAAAGTATACGAATATACCAGCACTACTCTGTGCTAACATATCAAAAGAGAAGGTTGGCAATCAAACAAGGCAAGAAATGGTGAAAATCAAGAAAACTTTTTAACCTCACATTTGGGGAAAAATCTTAAATTCCATATTGAGGCCGTTGGGATGAAGAGAATTCAATCTATGAATCCATTCCAACTCCCTCCGTTTTAGCAATACACTTCTGTCACCCCCCACACTTATTGATGGGAATATGGTCAATTATACAAAATCTCAACTCTTCAATTTTATGTTTGAAATCTAAAAAATGTTTTGGGACTGCAAGTTCAATTTTACCTGTACGAATGGTAGATATATGTTTACCAATCCTCATTCTGCACTCCTGAGTTGTTTCTCCTACGTATAGAAGCCCACAAGGGCAAATCAGAACATAAATAACATATC
The DNA here is from genome assembly GCA_025379985.1 of Phyllomedusa bahiana. Taxonomy (NCBI): domain Eukaryota; kingdom Metazoa; phylum Chordata; class Amphibia; order Anura; family Hylidae; genus Phyllomedusa; species Phyllomedusa bahiana. Next base: position 6,249 of record JAODAL010018332.1, read on the forward strand.
GATTACAACAAATAATTTTTTGAAGTGCTGCCTTTTTTGATTTTTTGAAGTGAAACAGTATCTGGCTGACCTTGTGCCCACTATGGGGAGTCTGACGTCCAGATACACCCCAAGTCAGGCCGTCGACCCTCGAGTGGGACGGCGGGCTTTTTCTGACAGAAGGAAAAAACTTTAATTAAAGAATTGAGACCAACACTAGAGTCCATGTTTGTTATCTGCTTTCCTATCAATTGACTCCTACACTCATGTATCTAATGATGTAACCATAAATAACAACACAAACCAAGAATTCCACTGCAAACTCCTTTTTTTGGGTTAAAATAAATTGGACATTGAATGTTCCCAAAATTTACAGAAAAAAAATACACTAATTCCAAATGTGAATTCTACTCTGATGTGTTGTGAGATGTGATTTTTGCCGAAAACTTTTCAAACAAGTTTTACACTCATAGGGCCGCTCCCCGGTGTGCGTTCTATGGTGGTATTTAAGGCTCCCTTTGTGCGCAAAAAACTTCCCACACTCCATACACCGATATTGGCTCTCCCCAGCTTGATGGACTACAATAGTTTCAGTTGGTTTCCCACTCATATACCGCTTCTTCCCGGTGTGTATTCTTTTATGGACAGGAAGGATCTGGTTTCGGCCAAACGACTTCCCACATACTTGAGATGGAAACGGCCTCTCTCTGTCTGAATGAGATAAAGCAAGCTGTTAGGGGTTTTTCCTGGAGCTCCGCAGGCCAGAAGCTAAGCAAGACAAAAACATATTAGGGACAACAATGACAAAACACACAATATCACCCAGAAACGTAAAATCAGACAGGGCACAACAATGACATCCTCTCTACAGCGCTGCAGAATAGGTTGGCATTATAGAAGCAATAAAAAAATTAAGACAGCTATGCAAGCGTCACATTGTGTTTTCTTCTAGTATCTTTCACCCACCCCCAACTAAAGTAGTTGATAATTGACAAATATCAAGGAAAACGACATGTCATGCTACAAGTAAGAGGTCCGCCAAGGCCACAATAATGCAGAGATATAAAAACAAAGACTAGCACTCCCGGTATGACAAAAATGACAAGTTCTCAGACCGAGGTGTGAAGATCTAGAGGGTCTGGTTACACCATCAAGTGCAAGTCTTTCATATTTTAGGATTACATCTGGATGACCTCATCAGAAAACCACTAGCCCTCAGCATGGACCATTGGTCAAGCGGTTACGTCAAAAATGAGGGTCCAGATGGTAAGACATAACCCAATGTAGAACTCATTAGAATGTGCAAGAGGAAGGAAGCGGTCTAGATTTATGTCGATCCCAAGAACAGAACTGCCTCTTCATAAGATGCAGTCTGAAAAACATAATATTCTGAAGACGTAGTCTGGGCAGCAGAGGAAAGATGGAAAAGAAGAGGTGCAACACCACCTGGAGCTACAGTATACCCCCCCCCCCCCCCCACACACACTTAAGACTCTGCTGGGGGGGGGGTGTGGTTTGCAGCCAAGGAAGATGGCTGCTTAATTTGCTAGCTCCTGATCCTCATTGCAATTTTTAAGGGCAATCCCTATCCATCCTGGCGCGGGGACGGCGAAAAAACCAACACAAAGGCAAGATCTACCTTGAGGACTCTCGAGGTCGCCGATCCTCTTCTAGGTACCTACACCGGGGTACAGCCTCGCCGCGGCAATCTCCGAGGGCCGACAGGGAGCCCCGTCCTTCGGGTGGCGGGACCCGACGCACAACAACAGCTCCTACCTTCTCGCCTGGGCTCCGTGCCCTTTGATCACGGCGGACGGCGGATCGCGGACCTCGCAGCATCCTCCCGAGCTCCGGCAGCCGACAGAGGAAGGCCTCTCTCCGCCACGTGTGATCCCGGAAGCGCCGCCATTATCCACCACGCGGTGCGGCTCCAGATCTCTGCTGCCGGCGGACGGATCTGTGCACTCTTCCACTCCTCTCCTGGTGCCGCGACAGCGCTCAACCTCTCCTGCGTTCCTGGTGGGACCGGCCTGAAGAGACTTTGGCGCACTAACAGCAGCTCCTGCCAGGTACAGAGTCGCACAGCAATAGTAGCCCCTGCCTCCTCTTGATACTCTCCTGCCCCGACCTGTTGAGCGCATATACAGGGGATTACCCTCACCCCTCCGCTGTGCTTCCTGCCCTTAAGCTCCTCACAGAACTCCCGGCAACATAAGGGCCAGCGTGAGGTGCCAGCACAGGTACCCTTGGGGCCCTTACAGCATCTGAGCCCAGTCCACCCGCAGGTGGCCCTCCCCTCTCGCACCATTACAGCAAAGAGCCTGCGCCAACAGCTGAGGGTTTTACAGAGACACTCGCACGCCTTAAACAGCAACCCCTTGGACACTGCTAATTTGTCCTCTCTTAAACCAGTCAAGCGGACCATTCACTCGCTTAATCACCTCCTCCTGCACTGAGCCTCACCTGTCACAGTATCCTCACGCCAAGAGGGAATGATCACTAAATGCAAGCTCATGCTAAGGGACGGTAAAAATCCTCCTGCACTATCACCCCATGCCGCGACGTGGTCAGCCATCCTGATCTGGGTGCAGTCCACTCTAAAGATGAATACTGCGGCCCCTAGACACCGGCCTCACCTTCTGAATCTATGGACGAGGCTGGTGGCACATTAACCTCTCCTGTCCGGTACACCTGACTGGAAAACATACCTCACGTTCCCTCCCTACTAAAGGAGGACTTTAAATAGCAACTAATCGCTGAAAGTGAGAAGCTTGTAGGGTTGAGATTGCAGCAAGTCATACAGGATATAAGGCAATTGGCCGGCAGAGTGACACTCTGAATCAGCGCATGAATTGAGACTCCCGTTATGTTTCTGATATGCAGCACCCATGGACGTCACAGAGCTCGGCTTATTGCGTGAACAAACAACCTCTAGGGAATTTAGACAAAAGAGGCCGACGGAACAAAATAAGAGTAAGGGTTCTGCCGGAAGCCACAGGAGAGGAGTAATCGTACCCAGTCACTGAGACCATCTTTTAATGGACGGCTGGGAGAACCTGTCCACTCACCACGATAACTGGACCGTACTCACTGGCCCTTAATCAAAAAGGTCTCGGTCTCCCATGCCCAGGGACGTGATCTGCTGTGTACACGACTTTCAGCTACCAGAAAAAATCATTGCTAAGGCGAGATCGCGCGCACAAGTAGAGTTTTCAGGGGCTTCTCTCCTCCAATTGTTACCCAGATATCTCATGGTCGCACAGTAGAGTAAATCAGGGTGCTTCTCTCCAATATCTCACACCAGATTTCACATCGGTCACCCTGCAAAAAGAGGAGACATCGTGGGCATCGGTTGACTCTCTTAAAAAACGCGTAAACATCGCGTACAGATGGGGTGTTCCCTTTCACCCTGCTGGTCTCACAAATGGACCGCTCTGCTGTGCTCACTGACTACGAGGATCATCGGACTTTTGTGCTGCTCTGGACATTCCTTACCTGGACTGAACTAATTGGGAACCCGAGGTCCTACCCCCGCTCCGGCCCAGACTGGCAACGCGAGATCAGTCCCATAACATAAAGGATCGCACCCTCAGGAGCCATTGAAGTCTCCCCTCCATGCAACCTGCCGCACAGGGACTATGAAATATTCAGATGGAAAGGGGTTGACGTTTGGGGTCCCCTTATGGTCTTACACTTTCGTGCCTATTTTTAGGCACCAGTCCCCCGTTAATTGCATTTCTATTTAAAGCTAATTATTATTTTGAGTGTTTTTTCTCCGCCTAGGTGCTGGAGACTAATCACATGGTATCTACTGTTGAGTTCAAGCTCTCTCTTTTGTATTGTTGTTTGTTGTTTATATTCCCCTTGGCTACACTACTCTAGTGAGGGATTGCCCTCTCTTCCACGATTTAGGTGGAAGGAAACTTGCATTTAAATATTATTAAACAGTGAGTGTCTTGAGGTTAATTTGGCTCTCTCTCAGGTAACTTTGGTTCACTTTGCTGCCCCCCTTGAGGCTAGTTTTTGCTAACTACTCAAGACACTTATATATTATGATTGGCCTAGGGAATTTTTAATAACTAGATTAATCTCATGTTTCTTTGCCTCTCTCCAGGACTCATAAGTCCGGTAAGGTCCTTGATGACGATTTTGTGCTGTTATTTGTTGTTTCGTCAGGTCTTGTCTTCCCCTTCCCTCTTGTTTCCACAGCTAGTTTTGACACTTCAGATCGTTTTCCATCAGGGCTCGTATGTAATGTTTACCACCTCGGTTTTGCAATCCAGATGTAGTAGCCGTTCTCCTGTTACTACACCAATGGTTAGGAAAACGCTCCCATTTTAATGTTAAGGGTCTAAAACTAATGCTAAAAGGAAACTCTTGCTGAATGTACCTTAAGCGCGTCCCGCTGATATTAGTTTTTATCTACAAGGAGACCCATTTTTAATAAGGAGCGAAACTTCAGGTTTATTAAACATTTATACCTATACAGTAAATGGCGTCTCAGGATAGCAAGAAGCAGGGGTGGCGGTTCTAGTTTCCAGGCCTGCCCAGTTACATATTAATGGTGGTGTTGTCTATCCTGGGGTCGATATTTGATTATGGAGGGCGCGCCTGAATGCACACCAATTCCCCGTGTAATAACATACATACCCCAATGTAGGACAATTATCTTATCCTCAAACGGCTCCTTCTACGCCTTTTGCGCCTGCCTACACAGCGCCCACATTATAGGAGAAATTGAATTCTGGTCCTTCTCCTGAAGTATTTGATAAACTCCACATGTCTCAACACCTTTAACAAGGGCTCCACGATGTCTCTCCAGGGGCATTGCCGCCAGCTAATACGAATGGATCCTTTCATCCATCAGATAAGGTTTATATAACTGCTTCTCAAATCCACATCAATCACATTCTAGATTAGATTATTTCTTCGGAAATATACTGTCACAAACCCAGACGCAGAAGTGGATCCACTGGACCGTCGCAAGCGATGGCGTAAGCCCCGCCAGGGAATGGAATCTAAGTAGGTCCCGGTTTTTAAACAAAAAGCCCGCCGAAAGCGGGATGGACTTGCGCGGCGGGGGGGGGGAAAAAACCGGTGAACCCCTGAGGCTTGCTTCCGGGGACCCAAAGTATAGCGGGGTGAAAAGAATTCAGGAAAGGCTGTACGGGGACGGCAGAAGGTCAGGGCAGGCGGCAAGGGGTTGGGTGGTCGGGGACAGGAAAAGTAGGCGGGACAGGCGGGAAAGATGGGGGTGGTCGAGGAAGGAAGCTAATGGTACGGTCCGGTTTTTTCAGAAAAAAGGTTTGGGAACGCTTTCTCATAGGCTAAATGGCACTAAAGAAAACCGGGGGCAACACCCCCGGGGAAGGGGCGGGTTTTAAATAAGGGCAGGACCGGGGGGAATAGCCAATTCTGGTGCATGGTCCTTTAAATTTCACATTTTGTGGGGCGCGCCGTGCCTTGAGTGGGGGGAACGCGCGCACCGGGGGCTGAGCAGAGACAGGAGCGGGCCCCGGGTAATAAGAAGGTGACCGGCCGGGGCCGGGAAAAAAGGGCCCGTAGGGGGGGAACCCCGTGCAGTCCCCCCCCCCCCCCTTCGAACCCCCTCCCCTTCTGGCCTGGAGGAACCTCTGAATGATGCTACGATCCAGAATATTGCTCAAAGGGGCTCCCAGGACCTTCCTCAGGCCCGAACCCCTTCCCAGTCAATGAAAAAAAAACGCTTCCCTCTGACCGTCTTAATATTAGAATCCCTTTCCCGTAAAGACTTCGGTGGCATGGGGCCCCAGGAGGGGAGGAGCAAGTCCCCGAGGAAGCGATTAAGGATGACCGGTTTTTTTGCAGGGAACATGGAAGGGCGGCCCTCTAGGGGGGGGAAGGCGGAGTTTGTATGCCACTGGATTAATGCGAAAGCCCCCTCAAATGGACCAGGAACAGGGGCCCCCAGCTTATGTGGGAACCTTGAAACAATAAATTTAGGAAACCCAAACCCTTTGTCACCTGGCGAGAAGGTTGGCGGGGGTCTTCGCTTTTTGTGGCTTGACCCTTGGTGCGGGTGGAAGCCGGGATGAAAAATTGGTGCGTCTGTTTCCCAGATAGCTTCGGGCCCTGGCCCACCCCTGCACGCGGGCCTCCGAGGGCAAGAAAGGGGAGGGGTGGGGGGGGGGATGTCCCCGTAGAAAAAAAAAAGAAAGGAGCGCCCCGGCAGACTCCGAGTCCAGGGGTTTAAAGGAGAACTCGGCCCAGGGCAACAAGCTGGCCAATATCCGCGAGGGGAGACAAAGTGGCGCAGGAGCAACCTGGGTCGGTTTATCTCTCTACCTGCCCACTGGAATGGGGGTGGTAGCGAAGAAAAGCCCAATTTCATTTGCAGTTGGTTGCAGAGGGAGGCCAGAATCTGGAGAAAAATTTGAACCCCCCGGCCCCAACACTATGTGCGGAAGCCCTTGCAGCCGAAAAATTAAAGAAAAAAAAAAAAACTGGAAAAGGCACGGGGCTGAGGGCGGGGCCGGCAGAGGAGGAATGGGACATTTTTAAAAAACCCGGTCTGTCACCCCCCAAAATCACGGTGTTGCCAGGGAAGGAGGGGTCCGTGATAAACCCATGGCCACATGGGCCCGGACGCTAGGTAAGGAAGGAGCAGCCCTGCCGGTTTGAGACGAGGAGACTTGCCCGGCACGGGGAAGGGGCGCAGGACCCCAACAAACTCACGAACTCCTGGTCTGGGCCCAGGCCACCAGTAAAAATCGAGAGATGAGGGAGTAGGACCTCTGCATCCTGGGTGCCCTGCCATACGGGAGCAATGACCCCAAGCAATATCTTCTTCCGGAGAGCGGGAGAACGTATTTTGGGGGGGGAATGCATTTGGGGTCACGGTGCGGCAGAGATGACCCATTCTAAAGAGATTTTGTGCCGGGGGGTGGACTGTCCCAGTCAATCCGAAGCCGGGAAGAGAGCGTCGGCCTTGACATTTCTTTCCCCCGGCGAAATGAATGAAAAAAATTAAACCGGGAAAAAAGAGAGCCCAAACGACCCTGGGTGGATTTAAGCTTTGGGGCAGTCTGGAGAAAAACAGCAATTTTTAGGCCCCGGGTATAGATGTGACAGGGTGACGACCCCCCTCCAGGAGGTATCCCATTCTTCCAGAGCCAGTTTGGGGCCAGAAATTCCCAGTCGCCGATAGAGTAATTCCTTCAGCAGAGGAAAAACTTTTAGAAAAAAACCCGAATGGGGGGTCTTGCCTTTGGGCCTTTCTGGGAGAGTGGGGCCCCGGGCCCCCCCCGAGGGGCGTCGACTTCGAAAAAAAAATGGTTGTTCTGTTCTGGCGTGGGGTAGGGTAGGGGGGGGCAAGAGGCAAAGGGCAGATTTTAAACTTAGAAAGGCTTCCTCTCCCCTGGTGGCGAGTTTTGGGGATTGGCGTTCTTCTTGGTAAAAAGCCACTATGGGAGATGCCACGAGGGAAATGTGGTAAAAAATTCCCTATAAAGTTCAAACCCCCCAGGAATCTTTGTATGGCTGGAGCCCCATGGGGCGCGGCCACTAAAGGACGGCGACAACTTAGGGGGGGTCCTCTGCAGGCCCTTGTCGGAAATTTAGCCGGGATTTTTTGACTCGGGCTGATGAAACAGGATTCTCAAGTTTGGATAAAGGCGGTTGGCCCTTAAAAGTCTGGGACTTGTCGTACGTAAAATTTGAGGGGGATCAAGGGGGGGGGGGAAAACCAGAATGTCGTCAAATACAAAAACCCCGCAGTGAAAGGGAAAGGCCCCGGAAAGATGTCTTAAACGAACCCTTTGGGAAGACGGCCGGGGCATTGCGACCCGAAGGGCAGACCAATTTAATCGAAGTGCCGTCGGGGGTTTTGAAAAAGGGGTTTCCATTATGCCCTCACTACCCTAGGGGTTTATAGGCCCATGCAGGTCCAGTTTAGTAAAGATCTTGGCACCTCATAGCCGGGTCAAAAAGCTCCATGATCAGGGCGAGGATAGCGATTCTTTACCATGACTTTTGGGCCCTAAAAACATCTAGCAAAGTAGAGTCCCGTCCTTCATACCACGAAAAGAACCCGCCCCAGCGGAGAGGAGGACTTGGGGATGAACCCTTCTGGAGATTCTCCTTGATTAGTAGACAACCAAGGTCTCAGGTCCGACGGGGGTAAAACCCTCCCAGAGGGGGGAGACGCCCCCGGGCACCAGATCAATAGGCAGTCAAAAGGGCGAGGGGGGGGGCAAGTCTCGCTTCCCTTTGGAGAAGAGTCTCGAAGGTTTGGAATGGGGCAGGAAAGGCCCGTCAGGATTAGCGACCCAGGAGAAGCGGTAAGCCCCGGGAAAGGTGCCACCAAACAGGGATGAACCCTTCCGAACCCCAATAGGAAAATTGCCGTTCCGTCAAGCAGGGGCATGGCGTTGCAACCAGGGGGGTTCAGGAGAAGGACGAGGGGAAGGGGGGTAGTATGTAGAACGCAAGTCTCTCCTTGGCATTTTCCCCTTTTGTAGGACCAGGGCTCAGTCGGAAACCCGAATTGGATCCTTGAGAATCTCACCACTGAAGGGAGATGAGAGGGGCTTCTCCAAGGCAGACACAGGGAGTTTATGGGGAACACCAGGGCAGGCCCCAAGAAATTTTCCCAGCAACCCAGAGTCCGGGGAAAGCGTACGTAAAAACGGGAAAGGCCCAGTGCCAACGATAACGGGCGGGTCAGGCGAGGAGGGGGGGGCTTGCTATCCCCTGGGGACCCTCGCCACGTACCCTAAGTGCCCCCTTTTCCCCCGGACCTGAGGGCCAGTGGGCGGTTTGGGGAAATGGTCTGCACTCCCGCGTACAGACAAAGATTTCCTCAGTCTTCTGGTTGCTCCGTTGAGACAGGGGGCTTATCCATTTCCCAGGGGTTTCCTCGGCGGCAGGTGAAGAGGGCAACTGAGGCGGCCTTAAAATCTGGAGCCAACGAGGGAGACGGCGGGGTTCCCTTTTCCCCCGTTCCTGCCGGAGTTCCTCCTGGCGTTCCGAGAAAAGGATTTCAACCCGAGTGGCCAGGGAGATAAGGATCAAGAAAGGGAGCCCCGGGAAAAGGGGCACCTTGCGCGGTGGAGAGGCCCTTTTAAAGGGTGGCAGTCAACGCCACTTCTTTCCAAGATAACTGGGAACCCAAAAGCGGAAACGTACGGCATAGTCCCCCAAAGGGAGGAATCCCTTGGTGCAGGTTTACAAGGCGGTTCGGCGAAGAACCCCGGGGGACGGTTCCTCAAATAACTCCAAACTCGGGAGGAAGGGTGCCGGGTTTGGCTGTGACCGGATCTCCCGCCCCAGAGGGGAGTGCCGGCCGGGGCTTCCCGGGAGAAGGCTGAGTATGAACGTCACCTTTAACCGTTCGGTAGGAAATTATTTGCCCATTTTCGATATGCAGGGGCATTTGGGGGAAAAGCCCTGAGGCCTTGGATCCCCATGAATTTGGACGGCATAGACAGAAAGGGGGGGGGCGGGGACCCGGGAAACCCCCGGGGGGGGAGGGGGGGGGTTTTTTTTGGGGGGAAAGGAAAAGTGCATTGGGGGAGAATGAGGTTGCTGGGTTTTGGGCACTGTTGGATTGGGGCCCCAAAGGGGGGGGGAGCGGGGACGGGGGGCCCTGGGGGGTTTTGGCCACACGCAAAACCCGACCGGGGACCCCCCCGGCCGCCGAAGAAGGGAAAAAGAGGGCGGCGGGCCCGGTTTTTTCCCAAAACCCCCGCCCCGGGGGGACTTTCTGGGGGGAGCCCAGGTCGTTTTTACTAGGCTTGTTGCGGGGCAGCCCAAATAAGCGGGGCGAAACATGGGGCCCCTGTCGGGGACAGGGAGAAACAGGGCAGGCGGCAAATTTTTTGGGGGAGCAGTTTTTTCCGGGAAAAGGGGGGGGAAGCTTGGGAGGTAATTTTTAAACGAAAAAGTTTGGGCCCCAAAAGGGAAAAAGGGAAAAAAAAACCGGCAAAGCCCCTGGGGGCCCCGGCTTAATAAACCCGGCCGGCGCCTTAATTGGGGGGGCCCAAAATTTCCCCAAACCGGGGGGCCCCGTGCCAAAAATGTCGGAAACCCCGGGCCCGGGGTGGGGGGGGGGGGGGGGTAAGGGGGGTGGGGGGGAGGAGGTGCCCCCCCGGGGTGGGGGGCGGGGTGGGGGGGGGGAATTTTCCCCGGGTGGGAAGGCTTTTGGGGGGTTTGGGGGGACCAACCCCTAAATTGGGGAAATTAGGGGATTTTTTGGCGGGATTTTGGGGGGTCAAAATTTTTTTTAATGTTAGGGGAGGGGGGAAAAATTAGGTTCTTTTAAAACGGGTTTGGCCGGACGTGGGAAGCCCCCCGTGTTTTGGGGGGAAAAGCCCCGGGTCCCCTGGGGGTGGAAACCCGAGGAACGCCCTTTAAAAATTGAAAATTTTTTTCCCTTAGGGGATTAGGCAGGTTTGTTGCGTCGTTGTTTTTATTGGGGACTGAAAAATTGTGGTTTTCTTTGTAAGTAATGGGGGGTTCCTTTTTGTTTCGATGTTTTTGAAAGGGGGGAAACCCCATTAAGAAAATGTTTGGGTTCCCTGTTGAAAGGAGGGGTTTTTTTTTTTTTAAGTTTAAAAGGGGGTGGCCCCCCCGATCCCCGGGGGGGGCCTGTGGGTTTTTGTTTGGGGGGAGCGTAGGTTTGGAAATTTAAAAAATTTGGAAAGGGGGAGGGGGGATCTTTGGGGTTTTTCCCCAAAAAAATTAGGAACCAACGGATTTTTTAAATTTTTTTCTTATTTTTTAGGGAAAATTTTTTCCCTTTTTTACGGTTTTCCCCTAAATTCTTTTTTTTTTACATTAATTTCCCGGTGGGGGTGGAGTGCGGGGTTTGTGTTTTTAAAAAAAGGGATTAAAAATTTTTTTTTCGGAAAGGTTTCCCCCTTTTTCTTGAAATTATAATAAGGGTTGGTGGGTTTGAGTAGCAGGGGGGGGGGGGGGAAAAAACAGCAAGGGTCGCCCCTGATTAATGAATAGGAGGGAGTTTTGGTTAAAGGGGAAAAATTTTGGCGGGAAAATTTGGTTTTGTTTCCCGTTGGGGGTTTTGGGGGGTTAGGGTTTTTTTGGGGCAAAGGGTCTCCTAAAGGGGGGGCCTCGGTAAATAAAGGGGAAATTGAAAAGGGGGGAAAACGGGTTGTTTAACTCTTTTCCCCTTGTTTGAGGCCCGGTTGGATTTGGCAGTTTAAAAAAAGGGGGGCCCATAAAAAGGAAAAATTTTTGGTTGTTTGGTGAGCCCCCAAGAAATTTTTGGTTTCCCTCCAATTTTTGCCCGGGGGGTTTGGGATTCTTCAGGCAAAAATTATAGTGAAACCCCGCCTTGTATCCCCAGGGAAATTTTTTGTTTTTTTTAAATGGAGGGAAAAGTTTTGGGTATCTGGGGGGGATTTAAAAGGGGGTTTTTTTAAAAAATTTTTAAATTTGTATTTGGGTTATTTGGGGTGGTAATGGGTTTTTTTTGGGGGAATGAGGGTTTGTAGATTTTAAAAATTTTGAAAGGGGGGCCCTTTTCCCCGGTTTTGTTCCCGGAAAAGGTTTGTTTCCCTTTTTGGGGAAAAAAAGGGGATTTGGGTGGTTTTTTTGGGAAAGGGGGGGGGGGGGCGGGGGGGGGTTTTTTTTTTGGGGGGTTTTTTGGGGGGATTTGGGGCCTTTTTTATATCAAAAGGTGGTGGGGAAAAGTTTGGGGGATTTTTAAATTTGGTGGGTAAATAAAGTTTAATTATCAGACCCCTTTTTTTGGGAATTGGAAAAAAATTACCAAAAATTTTTGGGGGGGTTGGGGTTTTGCTGGGGTTTTTTTACCCTTTTGTTGGGAAAGGCCCCGGGGGGGGGGGGGGGGGTTTTACCGGAAAGTTCCCTTGGGCCGTGGAATGTACTTAATGAAAAATTTTTTTTGGGTTGTAAGCCCCTTCCCCTTTTTTATTCCCCTTTTTTGTCAGAAATTTTTTTTGGGGGGCGGATTTAAAAATTTCCCCCCGGGACCCCCCTTTTTTTGGAAAAAAAAAAAGGGGGGCACCTTGGGTGAAACCCTTTAAAACAAATGCCCAAAAAAAAGGTCCCCCCAAAATCCACTGTTTGGTTTGGGGGTTCGGGGTTATTTAGAACACCCGGAAACGTATTTGGGGGGCCCCGCCTTTTTAAAAGAAATCAGAAAAAATTTTTTTTGGGGCCAAACTCCGTTTTTTTAAGAACCTAGATCCCGGAAGGTGGGAATTGGGGGTCCCGGGGGAATTTTTAAAGGTTCGGGACTGGGGGGGAAAAAGGGTTTTGGAAATGGTTTTTAAACCCGGTTTTGAAAAAGAAAGATAGGGCCCCTTCCCCCAAAATTTCTTAAAAAACCCCCCCATTTTTTGGGGGGGGTTTTCCCCCGTGAAAATTTTAAATGCTTTTGGGTTTAATTTTTGGGAAAAACTTATCCCAAAGGGCTTAACCCTTTTTGGGAAATTGCGAATGGAAACAGTTTTTTTTCCCAAACCAAAGGGGCCATTTGACCTTTCGGAAACCAGGGGTGTTTTCGATCCTCATCCCTTTTTTTCTTTTTATAAAATTTGGATTGCCCCCTTTTTGGACCATTTTTTTGGTTTTTGTCCTTTTTTTTTCCCCCCCCCCTTTTTGTTTTCCCCAAACAAAAACGGGAAATTTGGGCCCTTTTAAGGCTTTCCCCAAACCCCCCGGAAGGGGGCCCATTTTTTAAAAGTTTTTTAATTTACAACTCTTTTTTTATGGTTTTTCTTTTAAAGGGGCCCTTCCTTTTAAAAAAGTCCTTTTTACTTTTTTTAGAAAAAAAAATTTAAACCCAAAAAAAAAAAAAATTTGCTGGGGGTTAGTTGAAAGAAAATGCTGCCCTGGGGTTCTTTTGAAGGGAAAAAACAAAGGGCCCCAAAACCCTTTAGCCTGGATTTCTAAATTTTCCCTTTTTCATTGGGGCACTTTATTTCCATAATCCATTAAGGTAGATTTGGTTTCAAAAACAAAACAAATTTTGTGGGGACTGGAAAATTTGGTCGACACTTTAAGATGGGGACTCCTATTTGGCCCCAAAAAAAAGAAATGTTGGGGAGGCCCTGACCAGAGGGTTAAAACCTTTGGGCTTTCGCACTTAAATCCTGCAAGGGCCCTTAAGGGACAGAAACAAACACAAAATTTGGGCCCGAAGAGAGGGGAAAACATGTCTGACTGAAGAGACAAAAATTCGACAAAAAACAAATTTCCCAAATTTTTTGTTTAAACGGCCAGGTATAGAGAGGACTCCCATTCCTGTGAGCGGGGGCCCCGGTAATAGAGAGGACTCCCAATTCCCGGGGAGCGAACCAGGGGGGCTTGAGAGGACTCCCAATTTCCCCGTTTTAGCGGACCCCCGGGACTAGAGAGGATCCCAAAACCCTGTGAGCGGACCGGTACTAGAGAGGAATCCCAATTTCCTGTTTAGCGGGCCAGGTTTTCTAGAGGGGAAATCCCTTTCCCCCTGTGAGCGGACCAGGTACTAGAGAGGACTCCCATTCCCTGTGAGCGGACCAGGTACTAGAGAGGACTCCCATTCCCTGTGAGCGGACCAGGTACTAGAGAGGACTCCCATTCCCCGGGACCCGGGCCAAGGTACTAAAAGAGGGCCCCAATTCCCCGTGAACCCGGGCCGGTATGAGGGGGATCCCATTTCCCCGTGAGGGACCAGGTAATTTGAGAGGATTTCCCCTTCCCTGTAAGCGGACCAGGTTTTTCTAGGAGGACTCCCCTTCCCTGGAAGCGGGGGCCCGGTTCTAGGAAAAGGGGCTCCCTTCCCCGTGGGGGCGGAAAAAGGTACTAGAGAGGACTCCCATTCCCTGTGGGGCGGACCCTGGTTTTAGGAGGACTCCCATTCCCCCGGGGAGCGGCCCGGTACTTGAGAGGGGCTCCCAAATTCCCCGGGGAGCGGACCAGGTACTAGAGAGGACTCCCAAATTTCCCCGTGACCGGACAAAGGGATAGAGAGGACTCCCATTCCCTTTTGAGCGGGGCCCGGTACTTTGAGAGGACTCCCCTTCCTGTAAGCGGACCAGGTTTCTAGAAGGGGGAACCCTTTCCCGTAAGCGGACCAAAGGGACTAGAGAGGACTCCCATTCCCTGTGACCGGACCAGGCACTAGAGAGGACTCCCATTCCCTGTGAGCGGACCAGGTACTAGAGAGGACTCCCCTTCCCCGTGAGGGAAAAGGTTTCTAGAGAGGCTCCCCTTTCCCCGGGGAGCGGACCAGGTACCCAGAGGGACTCCCATTCCCTGTGGGGGACCAGGGGGGACTTTGAGAGGACTCCCATTCCCCGTGAGCGGCCAGGAATAGAGAGGGGGTCCCATTCCCCGTGAGCGGGGCCAAAGGTTTCTAGAGAGGACTCCCATTCCCTGTGAGCGGACCAGGTACTAGAGAGGGATCCCTTTTCCCCGTGAAGGGGGACCAGGTACTAGAGAGGCTCCCATTCCCCGTAAGCGGGGCCAAGGTTCCTAGAGGGACTTCCCTTTCCCCGTGGCGGACCAGGTACTAGAGAGGACTCCCATTCCCTGTGAGCGGACCAGGTACTAGAGAGGACTCCCGTTCCCTGTGAGTGGACCAGGTATAGAGAGGATTCCCCTTACCGTAAGGGCCATTTGGGACTAGAAAGGGGCTCCCATTACCTGGTTTAAACGGAAACCCGGTACTTGAAAAGGACTCCCAAACCCTGTGAGCGGACCAGGTACTAGAGAGGACTCCCATTCCCTGTGAGCGGACAGGGGACCTTTGAGGGCTCCAATCCCTTTTTGGCGGACCAGGTACTAGAGGGGACTCCCCAAATTCCCCGTGAGCGGGGCCAGGTACTAGAGGGGAATCCCCTTCCCCGGGGAGCGGCCGGTTTAGAGGGCTCCCGTTTTCCCTTTTTGAGGGCAAAGGGGGTTTGAGGGAATCCCCTTCCCTGTGAGGGGGCCAGGTACTAGAGAGGCTCCCAAATTCCCCGGAGCGGACCAAAGGGACTAAAAGGGATCCCATTCCCTTGTGGCGGGCCAGGTACTAGAGAGGACTCCCATTCCCTGTGAGCGGACCAGGTACTAGAGAGCACTGCCATTCCCTGTTTAAAGGGGCCCGGGGACTTTGAGAGGGGCTCCCCCTTCCCTGTGACTGGGCCCGGTTTCTAGAGGGGACTCCCAAATTCCCCGTGAAGGGGCCACGGGGACCCAGGAGGGGCTGCCATTCCCGTGACTGGACCTGGGAAATAGGGGAGGGGGGGGGCTCCCATTCCCTGTGAGCCCGGGCCAAAGGGACAGGGGAGGGGCTCCCCTTTTCCCTTTTGAGCGGACCGGTTTCTAGAGAGGGCGCCATCTCCTTTTGGGCTGGGCCAGGTTCTTGAGGGACCCCTTTTCCCCGGGGGAGGGACCAGGTACTAGGAGGGCTCCCATTCCCTTTTTGACGGGCCGGTACTAGAGAGGACCCCCTTTTCCTGTAAGCGGACCCGGTACTTGAGAGGACTCCCCTTCCCCCGTGACTGGACCCGGTATAGAGAGGACTCCCATTCCCCGTGCCCCCACCAAAGGGATAGGAGGACTCCAATTTCCCTTGGGGGTGCACCAAGGGTTTCTTGAGAGGACTCCCATTACCTGTAAGCGGACCAGGTACTAGAGAGGACTCCCATTCCCTGGGAAGCGGACCGGGTTTTAGAGAGGGGGCTCCCCTTTTCCCGTAAGGGGGACCAGGTTTTAGAGGCACTGCCCTTCCCTTGTGAGGGGACCAGGTTACTAGAGGGGAATACCATTCCTGTGACCGGGGCCAGTACTTGAGAGGACTCCCCTTCCCCGTGAGGGACCCCCGGTTTTTAGAGAGGGGTCCCTTTTCCCCGGGGAGGGGGGACCAGGTTTCTAGAGAGGCTTTCCCCAAACCCTGTGAGGGAACCCGGTTCTTGAGAGGGCTCCCCCAAACCCCGGGGAGCGGGGCCAGGTTTTTCTAGGAGGAATCCCATTCCCTTTTGAGCGGACCAGGTCCCAGGGGACTCCCATTCCTGTTTAGCCGGACCCGGTACTAGAGAGGACCCCCCTTTCCCCGTGAGCGGACCCCGGTACTAGAGAGGGGCTTTCCCCTTCCCTGTTTAGCGGAAAAGGTACTAGAGAGGCTCCCATTCCCTGTGCCGGCCAGGTATAGGAAAAGGGGCTCCCAAACCCTTTTGAGCGGACCGGTTTCTAGAGAGGGGCCCCCAAACCCTGTGAGCGGGGACCCGGGACTTGAGAGGCTCCCATTCCCTGTGGCGGACCAGGTACTAGAGGGACTCCCCCTTCCCTTTTTGAGCGGACCAAAGGGATAGGAGGGGCTCCCATTCCCTGTGAGCGGACCAGGTACTAGAGAGGACTCCCATTCCCTGTGACCGGACCAGGTACTAGAGAGGACTCCCATTCCCTGTGAGCGGACCAGGTACTAGAGAGGACTCCCCTTAAAAATAAGCCGGGGCCCGGTTTTAGAGAGGAAATCCATTACCTGTAAACGGACCGGTACTAGAGAGGATCCCAATCCCAAAGAACCCGGGCCAGGGGACTAGAGGGGATCCCAATCCCTGTGGCGGACCAGGGGAATAGGGGAGGACTCCCATTTTCCCTTTTTTGAGCGGACCCCGGTAATAGGGGGGGGCTGCCTCCCTGTAATTTCCAGATAAGGTTTTAAGGAGGGGAACCCCTCTACCCGGTGGTTTGCTTCAAGCCGGGTTTCAGGACAAATGTCCAGCCTAAAACATAAAGGGATTATCTGGGAGTTTAAAATTTTCTTTTTCAGAACACTAGGAAACGCATTTTTATTGAAAATTTTTCCCCTTTTCCAAATACATTTTATTTGTTTTTTCTTTTTTCCGGATTTTAATTTTTATAGAAGATCAGTTTAAAAAACCCTTTCCCGGTTTCTTATCGTTAGTAGTTCTTCAGCAGCTATGTCCTTTCAATTCCAGAATCAAATTTCAGGGTTTCAATTTAAAAAATTTCCCCGTACCCGCCCTACATTAAAACTCATAGCACTGTTCATTTTTCATTTAAAAATTTACCCCCATCATACCCCTGCATCTTGCCCCAAATTATTTCATGGATGCCTGTGCAGGGGTCTGTGGGAGTTCAGTACCGTTTCTAACACAGTAAAAAACTAATTACATTTAGAGATTTCCATGTATGTGCTGAACATCCTCTACAGCAGGTACACAGCTATCCCATCATTGGGACTCTGATTACTGTGGGGACTGTAGCATCACCCAGCTTTCCTGTACACTGGATAGCCTAACATATCTGTGTGACATCAGATGTTATCATTCAAGCTGGCCAAGGGGGGAAAAGTGAAAAAAATTAAAAAGAGGAAAAAATTTGGAAAATCTGAAATTATAGGGGGAAAATATTGGAACTGACAGGCTGTTTTTCCTACCCATCTTTCTTGGGCCCTTAAATTTTTTTTGGGCCTTTTTTCTGTATGATTTTTTGGTCCTTTTCTAAAACTTTTTAAAAAGGGGTGAAAATAGGATGGGGGCACCTTTTTCCAGGGCGAAAATTGGGTGGTTGGGAGGAAACAACGGGTTTTTTTTAGGGTGTCATTGGACCATCTACTTCCTCAATTTTCATGTGGTGGATCTATTGAAGAGTGAATATCAATCTACGCCCCAT
Source organism: Phyllomedusa bahiana (assembly GCA_025379985.1). Classification (NCBI taxonomy): domain Eukaryota; kingdom Metazoa; phylum Chordata; class Amphibia; order Anura; family Hylidae; genus Phyllomedusa; species Phyllomedusa bahiana. The sequence continues at coordinate 23,862 of JAODAL010018332.1, forward strand.
CCTCTGGGTTCTGGGAGTAAAAGAAAGCCTTTGATTGTTTTTGTGGTCTTCATATACCCTGAAGTGACTGCCATTATCTCACAGATTACTTTGTGGCTACTTAGTATATCACTTTCATATCACTATTGATCTTTGTTTTCAAAAAAGTATTTAGGCAAACTTAGATTTTAGTTTCCATCTTTCAGTGATACGATTTTGTGTTTAGGAGACTAAATATACAGTATTTTGGGGTCAGTGATTTTAGTGATGGCACGTCCCGCACAGCCATAGGTTTATGATCGTGGGAAAGCAGTGTGCCTGCTGGAGGGTTACAGCATGCCCTAGAATGTAGCATCATCCTTGCACACAGTCAAGTAATAGAAACATATTATAATGCTTCACCCTGTCACAACTTCTATCTCAAGAAGAGTTATAATATTTTTTTTTTAAAGACTTCTGCTTGATATGCTCAGTTTTCCAACCAGGAGAAAAGGTCTATTTAGCAAATTTATCATAAAGCCATCTCCTCCGATCAGAAAAGGTAAAAACAGTGCTGCACACAGTTTTCACTCTATGTATATAAACCCTCCACCTCCAGCTCAGGACCAGAATTATTACGTTCCTGTCAGCACCTCTCTTTACATAGTGCCAGATGATGACAAAACGTCCATAGACAAAAAGCCATGTGCTCAATGGACGCCACATGCTTTGCAGGAAGTAGGGGAGTAAAAGGCTCTCTGCCTGGTCTGGCTAAGCAGAACAGGTACATATTTTTGGGTCAACTGTATATTATATAATTTGAAAAACAAATACAGTTACGCACAAAACAAACATACAATATTTTAGGACAGACCACGAGATGAATATCACAATCACCAAATTACACAGTCAATAATTCTAGAAGTCATTCATCTTTTCACAGAAATATACATAACACTATGAAATAGAGAGACGCAGGACAGGACACATGGGGGTTAAAGACATGAATTTGTGGTTTGAAGCAATTCAGAAAAGAAAAAGAACAAATACAAAACAAAAAACACAAATTGGATACCACAGGAATCTCAAGGTTTACAACTGGAGTCAAAGGAATCCAACCGAGAGTTTATGAAAGCTGTAAGGTAATCCATATCCTTAATACAACAGCACAAAGCAGTTCTGAACAGCGTATAAGTCTATTTCGAACATTCTGCTATTACACAATTGGCAGAAGTTAATAGAAAGAAGAACAACCTTCCAAAGTTACAACCCTAAGAATGGTATGGGATATTTAGAATATAGGTTGTGAGAACCCGAATTTGAATTCTCAAATATCAAAGACTGGACCAGCTTACAAAAAGTGATGATTAAAGTACAGTCCCAAAAAACAGTACGAATATCTGCCCCAGAGTCCCCACATCTCCAGCGCACACCAGGTAAATGTGGCTTCAATTTATGCAGTAAAGCTGGAGTATGAGACCAGTGCATCGGTATTTTAGATTGCTTCTGAAATATGCCTATGGGCAATGCCTCAGTCTTACTGAACTGATACAAAAAGGAAGGTATGTTTAGTAGGCTGACAATAAGGTCCAAATTAACACGACATCATTGTGATCTAAAGAAATGGTAAAAACCTTTACTTTTACCAATGTCCTCATGTGATCCAACTGTCGCCGCTAAAAGGCTCTATACAAAGGACAAAAAGGAGACGGGAAAGAAGACACCCCCGGCTAGTACCGTTTAGTTTTTGTATTAGTGGGGACATTGCATGAGGTAATAGGTTTGTGGCTGTGGGGCAGTAATAGAGCCCGTGCAGGGGGGAAAACAAAAGACCCCTCAATCCCAAATGCTTTAAGGTCCTAAACAAACGACCAGTTAAGGCAAATGACAATTTTTTCCGCGTCTCCGCTCAGAACTAGCACCGATTCTTGTCTGGTTTACAGGATCAATTAGGTCAATTGCTCTCCGATTATTATCCCCACCTTCTCTACATGGAATACAGCCCACTTCATCTTTATTTATCAAAATGTGTCAACTGAAAGTCAGTTTGCTCAGATTTTAGAAACATTTTTAAATTCCGCATAGGCCTATAGCTAGCGGACTCCAGGGGATCCCCACCCGGTTTAGGTATTCACGTAATAGAGGAATGTTACATGATACTCGGGATAGGAGAACCTAGTACTAAGGAAGTATAAAGCACTGCTAAACCTGAAAGTAATTGTGGTTGGAACAGGTCAATAATGTTTAGTAAGTATCAGTTACAAGGTTCTATAGAACCACGTTGTGAGCTCTAGAACAAGTAAAAAGATCCTAGAGACACCCTCTTTCAGGTTGCTTCTAGATAAACAAGGTGGGATCAGGCTACAATCTGTCCAGCAGCTAAATCTGGGGCAATATTTCATTCATAGTCAGAAGGAGCGAGAAAAAAAACAACAACAAAGACAAAAATAAAAAACACACCTACCTTGGGAAGCAGAGCTTGGAGGATGGCGAGTAGGGTAGCACACCTTCCGTGTAATACGAATCTCCTCTGATGTCATCAAAATGTAGAGGATTTGCATATAAGAAAAAACAAATATTAATTTCTCGCTACAAACCTATCTGTGACGAGGGGGACAGTAAAAAAAAAACACTTTTGCAATTGGTTTGGATTACCTAAATCATTTAGTATACCTGTTATTAGCACATCCCAAAGAAAATCAACAACCCAATGGACACCCATCTAGCAGGACTGTATTTGTCAGAATGCCACATTTGTTAGTTGATTTGTTATCTACCATGTGGTAAATTCCAAAGTGTTTTATTTTCAGATGTGTAGGTAGAACATTAATAAAGGTGTCCCAGGTTTGGAACAAGTGTTGTGCCGTTGTTCCTTCTGTAGTGCTGTTTCCACCCAGTCCATGGGAAATATGAGAGACAGTTTGTCCAAAAACTAGTTCAGAGATGGTGGGCTTGGGTGGATCCAGCACTCAAGAATGGCCTTTCGTGCCACTGCTGCTAGGTAGAATAGGAGTTTATGTGCTTTTGAAGAGGGGGTGTATTCCTTGGGGAGTAGGCTAAAAAGGACCCATATGTCTGAGACAGACCAATGTGGCAGCAGCTTCCCAAGAGTAAAAGATCAGACACTGGACCAGAAAGTCTGCAGCTCCGGACACGTCCCAACAGCAGGGCAATAATTCCGCATGTGGGGAATTGCATTTTAAGCATGTGTGGTAACCCGAGCGGCCCATCAACAACCCTCGGTGTACTGAGATGTAAGACCTATGTGTGATCTTGAATGCCATTACCCAGGACTTTATGGAGAGTAAGTATTTGGCTGCCTGCCATAGAGAGGACAAGAAACAATCAGGTGTCAGGCGGTCCTTCTTACCGGTCCAGTATGCCACACCTTCCTTTACTTTGGAATAATCAAGTGGTGTACGGAGCAAATTATAGAAGTTGATAGTTAGGCGTTTCATGCATTGTGAGGTTGGTGTGAGCTTGAAGAATGGGTCACTCCAATCCCCCCCATGTTCAACATTACTTTCTGTAAGTAACTGCAAGCTTGAAGGTAGTGAAAGGGATAAGGCCCCAGGACTGGAACTCTGAGCTGGCCTTCATTAAAAGGACAGGGTTGCCTGGAGTTTGCGTCTCAGTTGTTATGTACAGTAGTGCTCCATATAAACCTCATTGAATTCACTTGCAGCCATGTTTGACAAATTGGGTGCACCCCGAAAAGTGGCAGATGCACTGCTGCTGGTAAACTGCTACCACGATCTGCACTCAGGCAGCTACATCAGACAAACCTGGACTCAGCAAACAAAGAATCATCACAACTTCAGAGTTATCACAAGCCCAAATGGGCCACGTGATGAAGCACGATTCTTTAAAGAAAATAGAGGAGTCCTCTCATAAGTGAAGGGAACGCCTAGGTTGAAGGGAGAGAACAAAAAAATAAACAACAAACCCGACCAACATTAAGAATAAGAGATACGAGTTAAACGACTCTGAGTTTGGCACCTCTTTTTCACCGTCCTCTCCTCTGATGTCATCAAAATATGGAGGGTTTGCATATAAGAAAAAACAAATATTAATTTCTCGCTACAAACCTATCTGTGATGAGAGAGACAGTATAAAAAAAACATTTGCAATTGCTTTGTATTATCTGAATCATTTAGTAGAGCAGCTATTAGCTAATCTGTGTTCAACACCGAGAACTGCACCCCGGGGTCAAACCTTTGTTGGGATTCATTGCCTGCATGGAGTTCGACCCCATGGATGGGACATGCCTCCCTGTGCCGCGACTGGCTATCCTGCACTGTCTGGGCTCACTCCTCTCTAAACTGTGTGACACTGGCTCCATGAGCTCTCCTAGGTGCTGTCTGTGTTCTCATGGTCTTCTTCTCACTCCCACCTGAGAGGTGTTAGAGCTATCACTGGGAGAGAAGCAGAGAGGAGCTCAATCTGAAAGATCTGGGCAATTATCCAGTCTCTTCTTTTGCCAGATATAACATACCCATATAACACACCCTTATATGGGCGGGGGCAGGAGAGTGTATAAGGGTGTGTTATACGAATGGTGAGAGCAGAGTGTATAACACCCCTTGATACACTCGACTCCCCCATCCACCAATAAAACATACCACTATACACACTGCTTTCAGTTTGCATTTCTCACATTGGTTTAATCATTTCAAGCTGTCGTTAGAACTATTTACACCGATGCAGGGATTCTGGTTACAGGGAGCTTAGGCAGGGAGGTGACTGCTCTACAAGCATAAGAAGTCACCATTTCAAGAGCTCTGCAAAGATGTGACAGTTTCCACATTGCGCATAACACAATTTAGGCATTTGACTTTCCAAACAAAAATGCTCTCACGCACTTAAAGCGGGTCAAAAATATGGTTGGGATAATACATGCATTACGGAGGTGTCCTAAAATAAAACACCGGCAAAAGGAGAATACTAAAAATTTATGGTTTTTTGACGGGCAGCCCTATTACCTGTCTATTCTAGAGGCCCTATTACCTAGCTATACTGGGGGCCAGATTACCTATAGATCTATTTGTTTATTGCAATTGACCACCCTAATGCAATTTACCAATAGCTACTGCATTTCCCACCCTAAGCTTATATTCGAGTCAATAAATGTTCCCCGGTTTTGTGGTAAGATTTGGTGCATCGGCTTAGACTCAGGCCGGCTTATACTTGAGTATATACAAACAATTATAACTGGTTTTTATTATTATATATTGATAGATAGATAGATATAGATAGATATAGAGAGAGAGAGAGATAGAGATATATAGAGAGAGAGATAGAGATAGAGAGAGAGAGAGAGAGAGAGAGATAGAGAGATAGAGAGATAGAGAGATAGAGAGATAGAGAGATAGAGAGATAGAGAGATAGAGAGATAGAGAGAGAGAGAGATCTACAGATATATAGCTATCCCTATCTCAAGCACCATAGGACTCCACAGGACAAGCAACAACCTGCTGTAATAGACATGGATACTCCATGCCCAAGTTAATGGTGTGAAGAACCGCAGTCTGCATAAAACAACTAAGCGAATGCTCCATCGCCTCAACCTTTACAAACACAGCAGGTGCTGATCATGGAAGAAGACGGAATTTGTCACCAATGTCTGGTGACAGAATGATGGATGCAATGAGGAAATCCCAGAAGAACCTACACACATTCAAAACCCCAAACTGTCCATCCTGTAGCCCTCCACACAGCACTGGGAACAAGTATGGCTGAAAGCAGCAGCTGAGCTACAGGCAAGATGGCAGAAGGATGTGTGGTGTTGACCCCTGGACCAAAATCAGGACCTAATATGAGAGAGAATGATAATAGAGTCACCCACCCCCCGACACCCACCCCAGATTTGGTGATTGTACCTGTTTTTTTCCACGACGTGATGTTCACCCTGAAGAGAAAATGAGAAGAACAACTTTGGTTTTGTGAATCAAAAACGATTCGAACCTTTTATACAGATCACTCAGAAAGACCTAAACTGATCCGAGGTCCACAAGCACAAGGAGAACCCTTCACCAGACTCCTGGACTCACCTGGAGGAGACACAGGGTGACACGCATGAACGGGCTGTGCCACTAGAACAGGTTCATAAATACAGGCGCAGTCTACACTACTAATGTGCTCCAGAAAAATGTCTCCCATAGAGACTAAATACATTGTATGATGAGGAGATGATGGGGATCTGGGGCCCCCAATACTGCTCCCTCCTCTTACCCACTGATGTGAGCGGCCCCAGATTCTGGAACAGATACTTATGCTCCTGGAAATACTCCACCACTGCTAATACTTTGGGTACTCCACAACACCTGCAGGACACTTTCTTCATCCAGACCCATCATCCCCTGTGTTATGTATAATGTCTCACAGACATAATTTAATTTACTATTTGGGTTAAGTTTGTGGCAAAATTCACAGTGAAGAAAAAAACCCAATTAAAAAATAACTTTTACTTGATTTAACGTATATCAAGTAAAAGTTATTTTTTAAATGGGTTCATTTTCTTCACTGCGAGTTATGTATAATGTCCCATCAATCCACTCACTTCTCATCCAGACCTATCATCCCCTGTGTTATGTATATTGTCCCAGCATTGCCCTCACTTCTCATCCAGACCCATCATCCCCTGTGTTATGTATAATGTCCCAGCATTCCCCTCACCTCCCATCATCATCCAGACCCATCATCCCCTGTGTTATGTATAATGTCCCAGCATTCCCCTCACCTTCCATCATTCCCTGTGTTATGTATAATGTCCCAGCAATCCCCTCACCTATTATCATCTAGACCCATCATCCCCTGTGTTATGTATAATGTTCCAGCATTCCCCTCACCTCCCATCATCCAGACCCATCATCCCCTGTGTTATGTATAATGTTCCAGCATTCCCCTCACCTATTATCATCTAGACCCATCATCCCCTGTGTTATGTATAATGTTCCAGCATTCCCCTCACCTCCCATCATCCAGACCCAACATCCCCTGTGTTATGTCTATTGTCCCAACATTCCCCTCACTTCTCCTCAAACACACCCATCATCCCATGTGTTATGTATAATGTACCAGCATTGCCCTCACCTCCCATCATCCAGACCCATCATCCTCTGTTTTATGTGTAATGTCCCAGCATTCCCCTCACCTCCCATCATCCACTGTGATATGAATAATGTCCCAGCATTCCCCTCCACTCCCATCATCCAGACCCATCATCCCCTGTGTTATGTATCATGTCCCAGCATTCCCCTCACCTTCCATCATCCCCTGTGTTATGTATAATGTCCCAGCTTTCCCATCACCTCTCATCATCCAGACCCATAATCCCCTGTGTTATGTATAATGTCCCAGCAATCCCCTCATCATCGAGACCCATCATCCCTTGTGTTATGTATAATGTCCCAACATTACCCTCACCTCCCATCATCCCTTGTGTTACGTATGTCCCAGCATTCCCCTCACCTCCCATCATCCCCTGTGTTAGGTATAATGTCCCAGAATTCCTCTCACCTCCCGTCATCCCCTGTGTTAAGAATAATGTCCCAGCATTCCCCTCACCTCCCATCATCCAGACCCATCATCCCCTGTGTTATGTATGACGTCCCAGCATTCCCCTCACCTCTCATCATCCACTGTGTTATGAATAATGTCCCAGCACTCAGCTCCACTCCCATCATCCAGACACATCATCCCTGTGTTATGTATAATGTCCTAGCATTCCTCTCACCTTCCATCATCCCCTGTGTTATGTATAATGTCCCAGCTTTCCCATCACCTATCATCATCCAGACCCATAATTCCCTGTGTTATGTCTATTGTCCCAGCAATCCCCTCACCTCCCATCATCCAGACCCATCATCCCATGTGTTATGTATTATGTCCCAGCAATCCCCTCACCTCCCATCATCCAGACCCATCATCCCCTGAGTTCTGTATAATGTCCGAGCATTCCCCTCACCTTCCATCATCCCCTGTGTTATGTATAATGTCCCAGCATTCCCCTCACCTCCCATCATCATCCAGACCCATCATCCCCTGTGTTTTGTATAATATCCAGCATTCCCCTCACCTTCCATCATCCCGTGTTATGTATAATGTCCCATCAATCCCCTCACCTATCATCATCCAGACCCATCATCCCGTTTTATGTGTAATGTCCCAGCATTCCCCTTACCTCCCATCATCCAGACCCATCATCCCCTGAGTTCTGTATAATGTCCGAGCATTCCCCTCACCTTCCATCATCCCCTGTGTTATGTATAATGTCCCAGCATTCCCCTCACCTCCCATCATCATCCAGACCCATCATCCCCTGTGTTATGTATAATGTCCAGCATTCCCCTCACCTTCCATCATCATCCAGACCCATCATCCCCTGTGTTTTGTATAATGTCCAGCATTCCCCTCACCTTCCATCATCCCGTGTTATGTATAATGTCCCATCAATCCCCTCACCTATCATCATCCAGACCCATCATCCCGTTTTATGTGTAATGTCCCAGCATTCCCCTTACCTCCCATCATCCAGACCCATCATCCCTGAGTTCTGTATAATGTCCGAGCATTCCCCTCACCTTCCATCATCCCCTGTGTTATGTATAATGTCCCAGCATTCCCCTCACCTCCCATCATCATCCAGACCCATCATCCCCTGTGTTATGTATAATGTCCAGCATTCCCCTCACCTTCCATCATCCCGTGTTATGTATAATGTCCCATCAATCCCCTCACCTATCATCATCCAGACCCATCATCCCGTTTTATGTATAATGTCCCAGCATTGCCCTCACCTCCCATCATCCCCTGTGTTATGTATAATGTCCCAGCATTCCCCTCCACTCCCATCATCCAGACCTATCATCCCCTGTAATATGTATAATGTCCCAGCATTCCCATCACCTTCTATCATCCCTTGTGTTATGTATAATGTCCCACAAATCCCCTCACCTATCATCATCTAGACCCATCATCCCCTGTGTTATGTCTATTGTCCCAACATTCCCCTCACTTCTCCTCATACAGACCCATCATCCCTTGTGTTATGTATAATGTCCCAGCATTCCCCTCACCTATCATCCAGACCCATCATCCCCTGTGTTATGTATAATGTCCCAGCAATCCCCTCATCATACAGACCCATCACCCCCTGTGTTATGTATAATGTCCCAGCATTGCCCTCACCTCCCATCATCATCCAGACCCATCATCCCCTGTGTTATGTATAATGTCCCAGAAATCCCCTCACCTATCATCATCTAGACCCATCATCCCGTATTATGTATAATGTCCCAGCTTTCCTATCACCTCTCATCATCCAGATCCATCATCCCCTGTGTTATGTATAATGTCCAAGCAATCCCCTCATCATCCAGACCCATCACCCCCTGTGTTATGTCTATTGTCCCAACATTCCCCTCACTTCTCCTCAAACAGACTCATCATCCCCTGTTTTATGTGTAATGTCCCAGCATTCCCCTAACCTCCCATCATCCCTTGTGTTATGTATAATGTCCCAGCATTCCCCTCACCTCCCATCATCCCCTGTGTTATGTATAATGTCCCAGCAATCCCCTCATCATCCAGACCCATCATCCCCTGTGTTATGTCTATTGTCCCAACATTCCCCTCATCCAGACCCATCATCCCCTGTGTTATGTATAATGTCTCAGCATTGCCCTCATATCTCATCATCCAGACCCATGATCCCCTGTTTTATGTATAATGTCCCAGCTTTCCCATCACCTCTCATCAACCAGACCCATCATCCCCTGTTTTATGTGTAATGTCCCAGCATTCCCCTCACCTCCCATCATCCAGACGCATCATCCCCTGTGTTATGTATAATGTGCCAGTATTCCCCTCACCTCTCATCATCCAGACCCATAATCCCCTGTATTATGTATAATGTCCCAGCAATCCCCTCATCATCAAGACCCATCATCCAGACCCATCATCCCCTGTGTTATGTCTATTGTCCCAACATTCCCCTCACCTCCCATCATCCAGACCCATCATCCCCTGAGTTCTGAATAATGTCCCAGCATTCCCCTCACCTCCCATCATCCCTTCTGTTATGTATAATGTCCCATCATTACCTTCACCTCCCATCATCCCTTGTGTTATGTATAATGTCCCAGCATTCCCCTCACCTCCCATCATCCCATGTGTTATGTATAATGTCCCAGCATTCCCCTCACCTCCCATCATCCCCTGTGTAATGTATTATGTCCCATAATTCCCCTCACCTCGCATCATCCCCTGTGGTACGTATAATGTCACCGCATTCCCCTTACCTCCCATCATCCCCTGTGTAATGTATAATGTCCCAGCATTCCCCTCACCTATGATCATCCAGACCCATCATCCCCTGTGTTGTATAATGTCCCAGAATTCCCCTCACCTCCCATCATCCCTTGTGTTATGTATTATGTCCCAGCATTCCCCTCACCTCCCATCATCCCCGGTGTTATGTATTATGTCCCAACATTTCCCTCGCCTCCCATCATCCCCTGTGGTATATATAAGGTCTCACCATTCCCCTCACCTTCCATAATCCCCTGTGATATGTACACTCACCGGCCACTTTATTAGGTAAACAACCATTAGTAACGGTTGGACCCCACTTTTGCCTTCAGAACTTTCCTCAATTCTTCGGGCATAGATTCAACAAGGTGTTGCAACGATGCTCAATTTGGTTTCCAAGGGGCCCAAAGAGTGGGAAGAAAATATTCCCCACACCATGACACCACCACCACCAGCCTGAACCGTTTGATACAAGGCAGGAAGGATCCATGCTTTCATGTTGTTGACGCGCCAAATTCTGACCCTACCATCCGAATGGTCGCAGCAGAAATCGAGACTCATCAGACCAGGCAAACGTTTTTCCAACATCTATCTACGTCCAATTTCGATGAGCTTGGGCAAATTGGAGCCTCAGTTTTCCCGTTCTTTTAGCTGAAAGGAGTGCATCCGGTGTGGTCTTTCTGCTGCTGTAGGGCCCCTCTGCCTCAAAGTTCGGCGTACTGTGTGTTTTAGAGATGCTCTTCTGCCTACCTTGGTTGTAACGGGTTGGCTATTTGAGTCACGTTCCTTTCTATAGCTCGAACCAGTCTGCCCATTCTCCTTTTGACCTCTGCATCAACAAGGCAATTTCCGCCCACAGGACTGCCGCTCACTGGATGTTTTTTTCTTTTTCGGACCATTCTCTGTAAACCTAGAGATGGCTTTGCTTAAAATCCCAGGATATCAGCCGTTTCTGAAATACTCAGACCACCCTTCTGGCACCAACAACCATGCCACTTTCAAAGGCACTCAAATCACTTTCTTCCCCATACTGATAGCTCGTTTGAACTGCAGGAGATTGTCTTGACCATGTCTACATGCCTAAATGCACTGAGTTGCCACCATGTGATTGGCTGATTAGAAATTAAGTGTTAACGAGCAGTTGGACAGGTGTACCTAATAAAGTGGCCGGTGAGTGTATAATGTCCCAACATTCCCCTTTCATCATCCAGACCCATCATCCCCTGTGTTATGTATAATGTCCCAGCAATCCCCTCATCATCCAGACCCATCACCCCCTGTGTTATGTCTATTGTCCCAACATTCCCCTCACTTCTCCTCAAACACTCATCATCCCTTGTGTTATGTATAATGTCCCAGCATTGCCCTCACCTCCCATCATCCAAACCCATCATCCCCTGTTTTATGTGTAATGTCCCAGCATTCCCCTAACCTCCCATCATCCCTTGTGTTATGAATAATTTCCCAACATTACCCTCACCTCCCATCATCCCCTGTTATGTATAATGTGCCAGCATTTCCCTCACCTCCCATCATCCCGTGTTATGTATAATGTCCCAGCATTCCCCTCACCTCCCATCATCCCCTGTGTTATGTATAATGTCCCAGCAATCCCCTCATCATCCAGACCCATCATCCCCTGTGTTATGTCTATTGTCCCAACATTCCCCTCATCCAGACCCATCATCCCCTGTGTTATGTATAATGTCCCAGCATTGCCCTCATATCTCATCATCCAGACCCATGATCCCCTGTTTTATGTATAATGTCCCAGCATTGCCCTCACCTCCTATCATCCAGACCCATGATCCCGTTTTATGTATAATGTCCCAGCAATCCCCTCACCTATCATCATCTAGACCCATCATCCCCTGTGTTATGTATAATGTCCCAGCTTTCCCATCACCTCTCATCATCCAGACCTATCTTCCCCTGTGTTATGTATAATGTCCCAGCTTTCCCATCACCTCTCATCATCCAGACCCATCACCCCCTGTTTTATGCATAATGTCCCAGCATTCCCCTCACCTCCCATCATCCAGACGCATCATCCCCTGTGTTATGTATAATGTCCCAGCATTCCCCTCACCTCTCATCATCCAGACCCATAATCCCCTGTATTATGTATAATGTCCCAGCAATCCCCTCATCATCAAGACCCATCATCCCTTGTGTTATGTCTATTGTCCCAACATTCCCCTCACCTCCCATCATCCAGACCCATCATCCCCTGTGTTATGTATAATGTCCCAGCATTCCCCTCACCTTCCATCCTCCCCTGTGTTCTGTATAATGTACCAGCATTGCCCTCACCTCCCATCATCCAGACCCATCATTCCCTGTGTTATGTACAATGTCCCAGCATTCCCCTCACCTCCCATCATCCCTTGTGTTATGTATAATGTTCCATAATTACCTTCACCTCCCATCATCCCCTGTGTTATGTATAATGTCCCAGCATTCCCCTCACCTCCCATCATCCCGTGTTATGTATAATGTCCCAGCATTCCCCTCACCTCCCATCATCCCCTGTGTAATGTATTATGTCCCAGCATTCCCCTCACCTATGATCATCCAGACCCATCATCCCCTGTGTTGTATAATATCCCAGCATTCCCCTCACCTCCCATCATCCCTTGTGTTATGTATTATGTCCCAGCATTCCCCTCACCTCCCATCATCCCCTGTGGTATATATAATGTCCCACCATTCCCCTCACCTTCCATCATCCCCTGTGATATGTATAATGTCCCAACATTCCCCTTTCATCATCCAGACCCATCAACCCCAGTTATAAGTGTATAATTTCCGATAAATTCCCCTTCCTACCTCCCATCATCCCCTGTGTTATGTTGATGTCCTCACCTCTCCGGTCAGCAGCTTTATCATCCTGTGTGTAAGCTCCAGGATCTTCTGCTCGTTGTCTCTATGTGGGATCATGGCCTCTGTTTTGGGGCTCTGGCTCCTTCCTCCACGCTCCCCTGCCATCTTCTAGGATGGAACATAATCCCGGGTATTAAAATAAATTATACATTTCCATTTTACCCTCTTAGACTGATGTGACATTTCCCACAATCCCTCAGCCTCTATCCTGTATTAGAGTAGGATAAGAGCGAGTTCATGTGACATTTCCAACAATCCCCACCTCTCTTTTATTAGTAATAGATATAAGAAGTCATGTGACATTACCCCACAATCCCTCACTCTCTCCTGTATTAGTAAATAGAGAAAGTGAGTCATGTGACATTTCCCACAATCCCCTCACCTCTCCAGTATATAATAGAGATAAAGTGAGTCAAGTTAACATTTCCCAACAATCCCTCACCTCACCCTGTATTAGTAATATGAGATTAAGTGAGGTCATGTGACATTTCCCAAATCGCCTCACCTCTCCGGTATTAGTAATAGAGAAAGAGGTCATGTGACATTTCCCCACAATCCTCACCTCTCCGAATTAGTAATAGAGATAAGAGTCATGTGACAATTCCCACAATACCTCACCTCTCCTGTTTAGTAATAGAGATAAGAGGTCATGATGACAATTCCCACAATCCCTCACCTCTCCTGTTATAATTAGGTAATAAAAAGAGGTTCATGTGACATTTTCTCGGCACAATCCCTCCACCTCCTCCCTGATTAGTAATAGAGATAAGAGGTCATGTGACAAATTGCTCCTATCAATCCCTCACCTCTACAGTATAGTAAGAAGAGATAATTGAGGGTCCATGTGACATTTCGCCCACAATCCCTCACCTCTCCCTGTATTAGTAATATCGATAATAGGTCATGGTGACATTTCCCACAATCCTCACCTCCTCTTTAAATAGTAATACAGATAAGAGGACATGAGACTTTCCCACAATCCCTTCACCTCTCCTGTATAGTAATAGAGATGAGGAGGGCATGTGACATTTCCCCAATCCCTCACCGACTCCTGTATTAGTAATAGAGAATAAGAGCGAGGTCAATGTGGAACATTTCCCACAATCCCTCACCTCCTCCAGTACTATAAAGAGATAAGAGTCATGTGACATATCCCACAAGTCCCTCACCTCTCCGGTATTAGTAATAGATATAAGATGACATGTACATTTCCCACAATCCCTCACCTCTCCTGTATTAGTATATAGATAAGAGTCATGTGAAATTTTCCCACAATCCCTCACCCCTCCTTTATTAGTATAGAGATAAGAGGTCATGTGGACATTTCTCTACAATCCCTAACCTCTCCAGTAATATTAAAAGAGAGTAGAGTGATGTCATGTGACATTCCCACAAGTCCCTCACCTCTCCTGTATTAGTAAATAGAGATAAGAGGTCATGTGACATTTCCCACAATCCCTCACCTCGTCCTGTATTAGTGTAATAGATATAAGAGGTCATGTGACATTTCTCACAATCCCTCACCTCTCCTGTATTAGTTAATAGAGATTAAGAGTGAGGTCATGTGACATTTCCCACATAGTCCCTCACCTCTCCTGTATTAGTAATTAGATAAAGAGGTCATGGTGACTTTCCCACAATCCCTCACCTCTCCTTTATTAGTAATAGAGATAAGAGTGCCATTTGACATTTCCCACAATCCCTCCACCTCTCCTGTATTAGAAATAGAGATAAGAGTGAGGTCATGTGACTTTTCCCCTCCCTCACCTCTCCATCACAGTGGGATCTCCAAGGTGAGGTCCACTATTTGGCCACTTTTTGGGGCTCCACTTTCACTAAAAAAAACAACGTTGAACTAATTACTTTAAATCTTCACCAAAGGGAAGGGGGCCTAGATTGCTCCCCCTGTAAACATTCACACCACAACATCCCCCAAAAAGAAAGCAACAAGCACCCACCCTCCCCCCTAACCCTCTTACACTGAATTAGCGCTACATACCACCGCAACTAACCGAGGGTTTGGGAGCATAAAATCAGCAACTTCGGGCCCCCCCCCAGGACAAGCTTTTCCTGCTTGTTATTGATGCAAGCAAACCCAAAAGCAATTATCTCCCTGTGCTAAAACTATTTTTAAAAGTGCGAGAGGACCAAATCCATCCTCTCTATGAAAATATGTTTTCCCTTTCATTAGGGGGCTCAGTTCCCTTTTTATTAAAAAGGGCGCAAGAATAGGGGGAAACTGTCCCCAAAAAATAACCTTTTAAACATACCCTTTTAAAGGGGAAAAACAACAGACAAAATCACTTGGGAAACAGGGGGCTAACATATGTGCAAGCAGGAAACACAATGCAACACGAGAAAATGCCAGCTCATCAAGGATACCTCTCCTTTTAAAAAAGGTCTTACCAAAAACAGGGGCTAAATACAGGGAGAGAAATCAGATTAGCCGCCCCCAAATCTGCAAATTAAAGCTTTTCCCCAAAAAAGGGGAAATTCCTCCCGCAGTAACAACCTTCCAACCCACAGGGAAATAAAACAAACCAAGTTATAATGCATTAGCTGTATTAATGATCCGCCCCCTATGGTCAAGAAACCCTAGGGGACTAAATGGTAAAAATAACAAAAATAAGTTTTTTAAATACAAATAAAAAAACAAAGTTTTTTTAAAATTTAAAAACAGTCCCCGCTTTATCCCTTTTTTAGATACTTTTTCGATTTGTTTTACACTGTTGTATTTTACCTGCATTACCTAATAAGCAGTTTTTGTCCCCATTTTACAAATAAAAAGAATAAAATAATAAAAACGTTACACATATTTGGTATCGCCGCGTCCAAAAAAGTATGATTTACAAAAATATAACATTTATCCCGTACGCTGAACACCGTAGAAGGAAAAAAATTCCAAACGCCAACATTGCGTTTTTTGGGACATTTTACGTCGCACAAAAAATGGAAGAAAAGTGATCAAAAAAGTCGCATCCATGTCAAAGTGCTAGCATTAAAAAGTACACTTCATCCCGCAAAAAACGCACCCTCACTGACGTCCGTAGGTGTTAGTACAAAAAAGTTATCGGTCGCACAAAACGGCACCGTGCCGCAAATGTCAAAAATAGAAAATGTTTGGAATTTTTATTTTTCTTCAACTGTAAATTATTATTAAGTTTTTCAATACAAAAATACATCCAACAAGGCCGTTAGAGAACGATCAAAGAGATAGTATGCAATCAAATTAGTAAAGACAAAGTGCAGCATAAAACAAATGAATCTCAATGGCTTAAACCGGTCACATTCCTAGTCTACAACTCAATAGCCCCATCTTCCAGAGCCAGTGAGAAACAGACCAGCAGACGGCTAAAGAAACAGAATAACCTGCAAGACAGGAAGACAGACTAACAAGACAAGGGGGAAAGACCAAGAACAGGACACACAAGGAAAAAACTAAGGCTCCCAACACGGATTTGCAATCCAATTATACCTAAGTAGAGAACTACAAGTCGTGAAGGATACAGTAAACGTCCCATGGTTTCCAAATAAGATCAAAAAGTTCCAGTTGATTGTGAGATAAGGCAGTGAGATATTCCATTCGTCTAACTTCTTGCAAGCGGAGACTTAAGTCGTGCTGAGTGGGAGTAGAAGCTTGTTTCCAAAATCTAGCAATAAGACATTTAGAAGCTGTCACTATATATAGGAAGAGTCTGCCCATCCTACAACCTAGAGGGGCATAAGGAATATTAAGTAGGAAGGTTTGTGGGTTAAGAGGAACCTTTATCTGCATAATATCACAGACCAAGGACTGAACCGTTAACCAGAACGGCCGTATCCCTCCACAATCCAAAAACATGTTATAAATTTGCTCCAGGATCCCCACATCTCCAGCAACAGTCCGGCATACTAGGCTTCAGTCTATGTAGAAGAGCAGGTGTATGATACCAGTACATTAATATTTTGTACTGATTTTCTTTAGTTTGAGCAGAGAGAGATGAACGAGCTGCCTGCTTCCATATCATTTGCCAGGTGTCTCTGGAAATAGCGGACCCCAGATACTCTTCCCACTTAACCATATACGAGAGAACTATTGGGGAGTCGGGGTTAGAAGCTATTAGAAGTTTATATATGGAGGATATCAGACCTTAAGTGGAATATCCTGCCCGACACATCTTTTCAAATACAGTGGGAGCAGACACTGTGGTGGACTTTAACATAGATACAAAATGTCTTATCTGATAGTAGGAATAAAAGTAAATAAATTCACAGCATACGTATGAGTAAATGCTTATAAAGTTGAAATATTTATCTACAAAAGGATTTAACAAATTTGGGTTACAGAGAGTATGCTTCCATACAATAAATAAGTGATCATTTGTATATCTTAATAGTCAATAAATATGGCTTGGGAAACTGCGATCATGGGGAACGTTCGGGACCTTTCAGCCTCTCCAGCCGATCACCTTAGAGCAGTTTTTCCCTCAACTCCATCCTCAGGACCCCCCCCAACAGGTCATTTTTTCGGGGATCTCTCACAAAATTAAATTTGATATCCCTGTGCGGGATGCACTGACCATAATGAATACCTGTCAGAAGCACTGAAAATAAGAATCACCTGGCAATGCGAGGGAAATCCTGAAAATTTGGCCTGTTGGGGCTTGAGGACGGGAGTTGAAAACACTCCCTAGATATTGGGAAAAAAACAAGAATGTATGGGCACTAACACTGGTCAAGGGAGGCCAATATCGCTAGGGGGACCGCGGAGTGAATAGGCCTGGGCGGGAAGGAAGCGAGAGTATGGCGCAGGAAGCGGCCGGAGAGTGGAGAGACCGCGGGGTAGCACGGAGGTCTAGTTGTCACTGTTCAGCACCTTTACATTGGATCCTCCTTCACGGTATAGTAGCATTTTGATTCTGCATTAGCATTACTAAAAATTTTTTTAAACTATACAGGAAGGGGTCATTTCCCTTTTTGTAATTATTTTTTAACATTTCCTTTTTATGTGACCCTAACCTCCGTGCTTGTTTTTTTTTTTTTAGCACTTTTTTATCGGGGATTTTTTTATGGTATTTTTTTGGTGTTTTATTTTGTAAATTTTGTTAATTTTTTGAATAAACTTTGTACTTTCTAGGTTTCCCCCCGTTTTTTTGGTTTTAGTATAATTTTATATAAAATGAATAACATCGCTAGAAAATATAACTTTCCCGCAAAAAAAACCCTCATATGCTATTAGGTGGAAAAATAAAATTTTTGGCTCGGGGAAGGCCGAAGGGAAAAAGAACTTTAAAAAAAAAAAAAAAAAAGGCCTCGGCGTTAAGGGCTGTAAATTTTCCCGTTGGGTCTTTAAATTTTAGCCCCTTAGGGATCTTTAAACCTGAAATGGTGCTCAAGTAAATTGTTATGAAAATGAGACCACAGTCAGGTAGCTCTCCACCTCCTCCTACCTGACACACAAGGGGCTACTGGGCCAGTCTACAAAAGCAAATCTGGGGGAAACGATTTAACTCCTTAACGACCGCCACCGTCTGGACACTGGAAATTTCAGGTCATTCGCGCATCAACGCCTTTTGGCGTCGCGCAACATCAAGTTCGGCCCGAGAACGGGCCGTACTACACACCCAATCCCGCACAGCCCTGCAAGCCCAGGGATGGGGGGACCTCCGCTCCCCGTGTTTTCCCCTTTAAAAGCCCGTTTATCAAACCCCTCTAAGGCCCATTTACACGGGTTATTTGGGCGCGGATTGGAGCCGATGCGCGCCGGATTTGCGGGGGCAGTACGGCTCCAAACCCTCCCTGTCATTACGGTAATCCACGTTTTCATAGAGACTATGGATTCCGCCCCTCCCCCCCCCGGCGAATCCGCCGCGGGGGAGAAAGGGGACATCCCACTTTAATTAACCGGCGCGTACGCGCCATGATAATAAAACAGTCTAAAGGGGCCCCAGGGGGGCTCCGGGCCCCCCCCCCCCGCCCGGGCCCCTCGCGCACGGCTGCCGGCGTAATTGCGGGGGCAAAAAATCCGTCCCCGCAATTACGCCGGCAAAAGCTGTGGACCCTTTGCCTAAGGGTTTTTTCCCCCCTGCCCTGCCCGGGTGATCAGAACACCAAGTGACACAACAAGCCCGGGGAACGGTTTGCAGAGTCACCCCTGGGGCCCTTTAATTTGGGCCCCAGAGCTTCTGTGTAAGAAGCCAGTTACTGGGAAACCCTGTGTGCTTGCCCTATCACTGCCTTTGTCACAGGGACACACATCATAAGTATTAGCATAATAAAATATGCTAATACTTTACAAAATTTGAAACCCAAAAAAACAAAAAAAAAACCGTTACAAGAAAACCCCTTCATGGTTTTAAAAAAAAAAAAACATAAAATAACAAATTTAAAACCCAAAAAATTAAGGGGTGCAGACATTACACAAAACAAAAAAAAACAAAACACACACACTTAGATATCCGCACAACCATAATAACCGGTAGAATGAACCCAAAAACATTTTAAATCTGAAATGTAATGGTTTTAAAAAAAAAAATAAAAATTTTGGGAAACACACTTGAAAAAAAAGGGGTCTGAAAATTATTTATAAGTGAACTTAAACTTTTCCCCCAAAAAAAGAAAAAACTTGTCTCAGAAAACAATGGGGGCCCTCTTTACATCCGCTTTATTGAAAAAAATAATTACAACTGTTAAACGCAAGGGGGAAAAAAAATCTAAAAATTTCAACTCTTTCCCACTTTTTTTTTCGGGTGTCCCTTTTAAAGGGGGTTGGGGGGCCCTTTCCCTGGTACACAAACCGTGTTTTTGTGATTAATGGAAAAAATTTTTCAAAGTCTGCAAGAAAAAATAAAACTTTTGGGGAAAAAATTCACCTCGCTTTCATTCCTGTTAAACACCAATGGTTAATTAACTTCCTAAAAGGCTTTTTTGAATATTTTAAGGGGTGTTTTTTTAAGATGAAACCTTTTAAAGGGGGTGTCTAACATACAGGCCAAAAAAAGCACGCAAAAACTAAACTTAAAAAATGGGAAACAAAAGCCCCAAAATTTTCATAAAAAAATTTAAAAAAACTTAAAAATTTTCTAGGCCCCCTTTAATTTTCACAAACACTTTTTACCAAACTTAGGGGCCAACCTACACTACAACTTTTTGGGAGGGGAATAACGGCCCTTTATACTAATAAAGTTGTCTTTAAAGAATAAAGGGAAAGGGGTAAAACCGTCAAAAAATTTCATTGTCACAAAAGTAAACCGCATGAAAATTTTTTAAAAAAGGGGATGCTACAATTTGGCCTGCAGGGGTTAAACGGGTTAAGGGAAAATTTTCCACACGCTTTAAAATAAGGGTTTTTCAATTGCAATCAATGATTCTATAGAAAACCCTCTATAAAATTGTTCCAAAACGCCCCCCAGTGTGTGCCACGTTTTCTGGAGGATTTTTGGGGGGGCCAGCAGGACCCGCCCCCTACAAGGATAAATAGGACGTCACTGAAATCAAACGAAACCCAAGAATGGACATGACAATTCTCAAACAAATCAAAAGAAAACCCAGTAAACACACATGGACGATCACTGGGGCCCCGAACCCGGCGGGGCTCACATTGAAAACAAAAACTGCTTTACGCTAAGGGGGTTGGGGCCCGTTTTGGGTTTCCCAAAAAGCATCAAAAAAATGCTGTGTGAACAAGCCCTAATTGTCCCCAAAGCTTGGAAAGGGACAGCAAACCTTTAACCTTCCCCAGCCCCAGCAGCTGCCCCGGTGTCAATGGGGAGTTGTGGGGTTTAAAAGGGCCATGCCTGGGGAATTTTGGGGCAATTTTCCCGTGGGGATCCAAAATTCATGTTTCCCCTTTAACTCTGGGATCCGTGACTTACATCCCACATGAAACCCCCATTATTCTAGGCCCAAAAAAAAAAAAAAAAAACCTAACTCCCAAAGGGCCCCGTGTTAGGGGAAATTCCCCTTTTGTGAAAGGGGCCCCCCCAAATTTCCCCCCACAAGATGCCCCCTTATCTAGATCAAAAACCCCATTTTTAGGGTTGAGGTCAAAACTACACAATTCCCCTATAAAACTTACTAGTGGGTGAAAACAAACCCCGGGGCCCGAAAGGAGAACAAATGGAGATAGTTTTCCCCATGTCACATGGGTATTTACTAAAGCTTTTTACTCACAAAACACATTTAAAAAAATGCCCAAATTTAAAACCCCCCTGTCACTTACTAAAACACAGGAAATGGGAAACCCGACCTTTGACGTGTGGTTTTGTGTTCTCCTCCCTGCAGCCGTCAATCAATAACAATTTCAGCTCCCCCCCCCCCCCCACCACCACCACCACTTTGACAGAGGGAAACCCCCCCCGCGGTTTTTGCCTAAATGCCAATAAATGCATGCTGAAGCAGCCAGCTTTAGCAAGGGGGTTCTTTACACAGCACTGGAATTTTTTAGTCACCCCCTTCCCAGTATTTATTAAACTTTTTCTCCAAAATATCCCCAATGAAACCCCCCACTCCCACCTAGACCTCCAAAAGAAAATCCGAGCTGGAGTCTACACAGCACAGATTTTCTGAAATTTCATAAACCCTGCCCTTTCAACAAAAAAAAATGTTTTTATATTCCCCTGCATTTCCCTGCAACCCAGGGACTGAGCAGCGGGGGCTTTTGAAATTAAATGCGTTCTATTCCCTGCCCAAAAAAAACACCAAAATAACCTATAGAAAGATGGATGGAGAAAGAAAGAGATCTACGATATTTAGCTATCCCTAACCAAGCACCATAAAGGGCCCACAGGACAAAACAACAAAACCCGCTGTAATAGACAGGAACTCCATGTCCCCCAATTAATGGGTTAAAACCGGGGTCGGGATAAAACAACTAAGGCGAATGCTCCATTTGCCTCAACCTTTACAAACACAGCAGGTGCTGATCTGGGAAAAAGACAAATTTTTCACCAAAGTCCCGGGGACCCAAGAGGATGCAAAAGAGGAAAACCCCGAAGAAAACCCACACACATTCAAAACCCCCCAAAAATGCCATCCGGGGGCCCCCAACAGCCCCTGGGAACCCAAAAAAAGGGTGAAAGCAGGGGAGCTGAGCAAAAGCAAAAGGCAGAAGGAAAGGTGGTGTTGAACCCCTGGACCCAAAAACAGAACCGAATAAAAGGCAGAAATTTTGTAATGCATCACCCCCGACACCACCCCCCCATTTGGGGAATTTTAAACCCGTTTTTTTCCACGACGTGATGTTTCCCCGAAAAAGAAAAAGAAAGAACAACTTTTTGGTTTTTTTGAATCAAAAAAGATTCGAACTTTTTTCAGATCCTCAGAAAGCCTAAACGATCCGAGGGCCACAAGCACAAGGAGAACCCATCACCAGACCCGACCACCTGGAGGGGAACCAGGGTGACACCATGAACGGGGGGTGCCACTATTCAAGGTCCTTTCAACAAAAACTACGCAGCCCCTTTCAATAATCAGGCGCCCCCCCAAAATTGGCCAATTTTTGGGCACCCGCGGCACTTTTTAATTTTCCCAAGAGTGTTGGTGGGGTGGGAGGTTCTGGAGGCATTTCACCACAACCCCTTGAGCCTACACATCTATGGCAGGAGGAGGGCAAAACATTTACAACACCAAACAAGACCAGGGGCCTGACCCATTTTAGTTTGGGGGGTTTAAAAACGCCAAATCTATAGCCACAGTAAACAGGGTTATAAAAACAGGCGCATAACCACTACAAAGTGCTCCAGAAAAATGCACTGCTCGCCCAAAAGTCATACATGTCTCCCATAGAGCAAAAAACTTGTATGATTAGGGGAGAGGGGGCTGGGGGCCCCCCCTACGCCCCCCCCTCTTTACCCACGGTGAGCGGCCCCCAAACTGGGAAAAATACTTAGTCCTGGGAAAAACTCCACACTGCTAAACTTTGGGTACTCCCCAACACCGCAGCACTTTTTTCTCCAGACCCCACCCCCCCGGTTATTTTAAAAAAGCCCGCATTCACCTCACCTCCACATCATCCAACGCATCCCCCTGTGTTATGTATAATGTCCAAGCATTCCCCTCACCTCCATTATCATCCAGACCCACATCCCCTGTGTTTTATAACCCAGCATTTTCCCCCCACCTCTCATCTCCAACCCCTCACCCCTGTTTTGTATAATGTCCCAGCATTCCCTCACCTCTCCTCATCATCCGCCCCATCATCCCCTGTGTTTGTATAATGTCCCACGTTTCCCCTCCCCCACCAGACCCATCATCCCTGGTTACTGTAAAGTCCCAGCGTTCCCCTCCCATCATTCAGACCCATCATCCCCCCGTGTTATGTATCATTCCCACATTCCCTCACCCTTCCATCATCCCCCCTTTTTTTAAATGTCCCAGCATTTCCCCTCCCACCCTCCCCTCACCCCTGGATTAGTATAATGTCCAAATTCCCCTCAACCCATCATCCCCCCATCATCCCCGTGTTTTGTTTTTTTTGTCCCCGCATCCCCTACCTCTATCATCATCCCGACGCATCATCCCCGTTTTAAAGTAAAATGTCCCAGCACCCTCACCTCCCATCACCAAACCCATCTCCCCTGTGTTAGTTTGTCCCAACATTCCCCTCACAAACCAACCCTCTCCCTTGGTTTTTGTAAAGTCCCCCATTCCCCCCACCCTCTCCACTTCAACCCATCATCCCCCTTTTATTTAATGTCCCAGCGTTCCCCTCCCATCTTCAGATCCTCATTTTCCCCGTGTTATGTAAATGTCCCCGCATTCTCCTCCTCACCTCCCATCACCCCTGGGTTATGTTTAATTCCCCCCAAACCCCTCACCTTTCCCATCAAAACCCAAACCCCTCATCCCTGTTTATGTATAATGTCCCAGCATTCCCCTCACCTCATCATCCAAACCCATTATCCCCCCCTTTTTATGTAAATGTCCCCCGCATTGCCCCACCTTCCCTCATCCCCTGTGTTATGTATAATGTCCCCCATTTCCCCCCACCTCCCCTCATCCCCCTGTGTTATTTTATGTCCCCGAATTCCCCCTCAACTCTCATCATCCAACCCCTCACTCCTTTTTAGTATAATGTCCCCCGCATTTCCCCCCCACCTCCTCCCTCACCCTTTTGTTATGTAAAATGTCCTAGCATTCCCCTCCACCTCTCGTCACATCCCAAAGCATCATCCCCCTTTTATGTAATGTCCCAGCATTCCCCCTAACCTCTCACATCACCAACCCATCTCCCATGTGTTTTTTGATAATTTTTCCCTTCCCCTCACCTCCTACCATCCTCCCTTTTATGTATAATGTCCCAGCATTCCACTCACCTCCCCCTCATCCCCTGGTTTATAAAATTCCCAGCATTCCCCCACCCTATCATCCAGACCCATCATCCCTGTGTTATGTAAATGTCCACATTCCCCTCACCTCCTCCCTCACCCTTTTTTTATGTATAAGCCTAGCATTCCCCTCACCCCTCATCATCATCCCAACGCATCATCCCCCTTTTATTGTAATGTCCCACATTCCCCAAAAACCCCTCATCTCATCCAGACCCATCATCCCCTGTGTTATGTATAATGTCCCAGCATTGCCCTCACCTCCCATCATCATCAACCCCCATCAACACATGTGTTATGTATAATGCCCAGCATTGCCCCACCCCCATCATCCAAACCCCATCATCCCCCCGTGTTACGTAAATGCCCAGCAATCCCCTCACATCCAGACCCATCATCTCCTTGTTATGTAAATGTCCCAGCATTCCCCTCACCCCCCCATCATCTCCTTTTTTTATAAAAGTCCCAAATTCCCCCCAAAATCTCATCATCCAGACCCACATCTCTGGTTTTGATAATGTCCCAGCATTCCCCTCACCTCTCGTCAAACCCCCCCAGACGCATCATCCCCCTTTTTTGTGTAATGCCCAGCATTCCCCTAACCTCACATCATCATCCGACCCATCTCCCCTGTGTTAGTATAATTTTCCAGCATTCCCCTCACCTCCTCCACATCCCTTTTAAAGTATAAGTCCCAGCATTCCCCCTCCCTCCCACATCCCCTGTTTATGTATAATTCCCTGCATTCCCCTCACCTCTCATCATCCAGACCCATCATCTCCTGTGTTATGTATAATGTCCCAGCATTCCCCTCACCTCCTCCCATCATCCCTTTTGTTATGTATAATGTCCTAGCATTCCCCTCACCTCTCATCATCATCCAGACGCATCATCCCCTCTTTTATGTGTAATGTCCCAGCATTCCCCTAACCTCTCATCATCATCCAGACCCATCATCCCCTGTGTTATGTATAATGTCCCAGCATTGCCCTCACCTCTCATCATCATCCAGACCCATCTCCCCTTGTTATGATAATGTCCCGCATTGCCCCCCTCCCACACCAAACCCCATCCCCTTTTTATGTATAATGTCCCAGCAATCCCCTCAACATCCAGACCCATCATCTCCTGTGTTATGTATAATGTCCCAGCATTCCCCTCACCTCTCATCATCATTCAGACCCATCATCCCCTGTGTTATGTGTAATGTCCCAGCGTTCCCCTCCCATCATTCAGACCCATCATCCCCTGTGTTATGTATAATGTCCCAGCATTCTCCTCCTCACCTCCCATCATCCCCTGGATTATGTTTAATGTCCCAGCATTCCCCTCACCTTCCATCATCATCCAGACCCATCATCCCCTGTGTTATGTATAATGTCCCAGCATTCCCCTCACCTCATCATCCAGACCCATCATCCCCTGTGTTATGTAAAATGTCCCAATTCTCCTCCTCCCTCCCCTCATCCCTGGGGTTTTTGTTTAATTTCCCGCATTCCCCTCCCTTTTCCCCATCACCAGACCCCTCATCCCCCGTGTTATGTATAATGTCCCAGCATTCCCCCAAACCCCCCATCATCCAACCCCCCATCCCCTTGGGTTGTATAATGCCCCCGCAATCCCTCATCATCCCGACCCATCATCCCTTGTGTTTTGATAATTCCCCCGCATTCCCTCACCTCATACTCCCGACCCCTCATCCCCTTTTTATTTAATGTCCAACAAACCCCCCATCATCCAACCCCTCCTCCCTTTGTTATGTATAATTCCCCGCATTTCCCCCCTCACCTCAATCACCAGACCCATTATTCCCCTTTTTTATGTATATTCCTAGCATTCCCCTCCTTTCCCCCCATCCCCCCGGGATTATAAATATCCCCCATTTCCCCCCACCTCCCATCATCCCCTGTGTATTTATGATTCCTCACCCTCCCGTCAGAAGCCCATCATCCAGTGTGAGCTCCAGACTTTGGGCCCTTGTCTCTATGTGGGGGTCAGGGTCATATTTCGGCTCTGGCTCCTTCCTTCCACGCTCCCCTCCAATTTTAGGGTGGAACATAATCTGGGGATTTAAAAAATTAAAAAATTTCCCTTTTACCCCTTAGACTAAGTGACTTTTTCCCCCAACCCCCACCTTTCCCGTATTATAATAGAGTAAAGTGAGATCATGTGACATTTTCCCACAATCCCCACCTCCCGTATTAGTAAAGAGAAAGATCATGTACATTTTCCCCCAATCCCCCCTCTCCTCTATTAGTAATAGAGATAAGAGGGCCCTTCATTTCCCCCCCAAACCCCCACCTTCCCCTTTTTATAAGAGATAAGAGGTCATGTACATTTCCCCAATCCTCACCTCCCTGTATTTTTAATAAATAAAGGTCATTGACATTCCCACAATCCCCAACCACTCCTGTTTATAAAAAAGATAAGAGCAGGCAGTGACATTTCCCCAATCCTCCCCCCCTCCGTATTAGTAATAAGATAAGAGCGACGTCCTGTGACATTTCCCACAATCCTCCCCTCTCCTTATTAGTAAAGAGATAAAGGAGGGCACTACATTTCCCACAAACCCCCCCCTCTTTCCCGTATTTTTAAAAAGAAAAGACGAGGTCACGTGACATTTCCACAAAACCTTCCCCCTCCTGTATTTAATAGAGATAAGAAGCAGTACATTTCCCACAATCCCTCCCCTTCCTGTATTAATATAGAGATAAAGCGAGGGCTGTGAAAATTTCCCACAATCCTTCCCTCCCGTATTTGTAAAGAGATAAACGAGGTCACTACATTTTTGCACAAACCCTCCCCTCTCCGTATTATAATAAGATAAAAGTCATGTGACTTTCCCCCATTTCCCTCCTTCTCCTGTATTATAATAAAAAAGAGCAGTGACATTTTTCCCCAATCCCTCACCTCTCCGGGATTAAAAATAGAGATAAAGGTCAGTACATTTCCCAATCCTTCCCCTCCCCTTATTTGTAATCAGGAAGAGGTCATGTGCCATTTCCCACAATCCCCCCTCTCCGGGGATTAGAAAGACATAAAAGGGGCATGTACATTTTCCCACAATCCCTCACCCTCCGGGATAAGTAATAGAGATAAAAGGGCAGTGACATTTCCCCCAATCCCCCACCTCTTCTGTATTAGTAAAAGAATAAGAGGCATTGGGCATTTCCCAAATCCCTCACCTCTCCGATTTGTAATAGAGATAAAGGTCATGGACATTTCCCACAACCCCACCTCTTCAGTATTATAATAAATAAGAGTAAGGTCAGTGACATTTCCCAAAATCCCTCCCCCCCCAGTATAATAATAAGATAAAGAGTTCATGTGACATTTCCAAAAACCTCACTTCTCCCGTATTAGTAAAGGTTTAAGAGTCGTGCATTCCCACAATCCCCACCTCTCCGGATTAAATAGAGATAAAGGGCATGGACATTTTCCCCCAATCCCCCACCTCTCCGTATTTTAATAGTTAGAGGTCAGTGACATTTTTCCCCCAATCCTTCCCCTCTCCTGTATTAGTAAAACAGGTAAGGGTCATGTGACTTTCCCACAATCCCCACCTCTCCTGTATTAGTAATAAGAAAGAAAAGAGGGGTTTTTAAAATTTGTTTGGAAAAAACATATTCTTTTCCCAAACCCTCACCTCCCTGATTAGTAATAGAAAAAGTGGGTCAGTGACATTCCCACAATCCCTCCCTCTCCCGAAATTAGTAAAAGAAATAAAGGGGCATGTACATTTCCACAATCCCTCCCCTCTCCTTTTTAGTAATAGAGATAAAAGGTCATGGACATTTTCCCTCAATCCCCACCTCCCGGGATTAGTAATAAGATAAGAGGGCATTGAATTTCCCCCAAACCCTCACCTCTCCTGATTAGTAAAAGAAAAGGTCATGTGACATTTCCACAATCCCCCACCTTTCTGATATTTTGTAATAGAGAAAAGAGTTATGTGACATTTCCCACAAACCCTCACCTCCCTGTATTAGTAAAAAAAAAGAGTGAGGTCATGTGACATTTCCCCCAATCCCCCCTCTCCTGTTTAGTAATAGAGATAAAGGTCATGTGACATTTTTCCCCAATCCCTCACCCCTCCGTATTATAATGAGATAAGAGGTCATGTCTTTCCCACAATCCCTCCCCTCCTTATTATAAAGAGAAAGAGGGCATGTGAAATTTCCCCCAATCCCACCCTTTCCCTATTATAATAGAGATTAAGGCATGTAACATTGCCACAATCCCTCACCTCTCCGGTATTATAATAGAGATAAAGGGCTGTGACTTTTTCCACAATCCCTCACCCTCTTTCCCGTTTTGAATAAGAGAAGAGGTCATTACATTTCCCACAATCCCCACCTTTCCCGCATTAAAAATAGAATAAGAGGTCATGTGACATTTCCCACAATCCCTCCCTCCCCATACTATAAAGAGTTAAGAGGCATGTGACATTTCTCAAAAATCCCCTCCCCCTCCTTATTAGTAATAGAGAAAGAGATCAGTGACATTTCCCACAATCCCTCACCTCCCTGTATTAGTAATAGAGAAAAGGTTATGTACTTTCCCACAACCCTCACCTCTCCGGTTTATAATGAGTTAAGGTCATGGACTTTCCCATAACCCTCCCTCCCGTATTAGTAAGGAGATAAGAGGTCATGTACATTCCCACAATCCCTCACCTGTCCTCATTTTAAAAAATAAGAGTCATTTAATTTCCCCCAATCCCCCACTTCCCTGTATTGTAATAGAGTTAAAGGTCATGTACTTTCCCACAACCTTCACCCTCCTTATTTGTAATAGAGATAAGAGGGCTGTGTATTTCCCACAATCCCTCACCTGTCCCCGTGTTAGTAATAGAGAAAAAGGTCATTTGCATTTCCCACAATCCCCCCCCCCTCCTTTTTTATAAAAGAGATAAGAGGTCATGTGACATTTCCCACAATCCCTCACCTCTCCGGTATTAGTAATAGAGATAAGAGCGAGGTCATGTGACATTTCCCACAATCCCTCACCTCTCCTGTATTAGTAATAGAGATAAGAGGTCATGTGACATTTCCCACAATCCCTCACCTCTCCGGTATTAGTAATAGAGATAAGAGGTCATGTGACATTTCCCACAATCCCTCACCTCTCCAGTCAGCACGTGGAGGATCTCCAAGGTGAGGTCCACTATTTGGCCACGTTTTTGGGGCTCCATCTTGTCTACTAAAGAAAACAACGTTGAATTAATTACAGTAAACTCTTCACCCAAACGGAAGGGCTGCACTAGAGTCTGCTCCTCCTGTAAACATTCACACCGGACAACAGTCTCCTCAAACTGAAAGCACACAAGACACCGCAGTCTGCTCCTCATCCTAAGCCTCTGTTCACACGGTGTAATTGCAGCGCGTACAGTACACACCGCAACTAAGCCGAGGGTTTGGGAGTCATACTAATACACGCATACTCCTGCAGAGCCCGCCGGCCCCATGGACAAGCATTACCTGCGGTGTGCATTCGATGCAAGCAAATCACATGACAAGTATCTCCCCGTGCGTACAATACTATTGTACAAGGTGCGAGAGGAGCCAGAATCCATCCTTCTCTATGAGAACTATGGATTACCTTCACTAGGGGGCTCAGTTCCCTGTATATTAAGAACAGGACGCCACAGAATACGCGGTGAACTGTGCACCAAAATAAGCCTTGTAAACATAGCCTTACAGCG
Source organism: Phyllomedusa bahiana (assembly GCA_025379985.1). Lineage (NCBI taxonomy): Eukaryota > Metazoa > Chordata > Amphibia > Anura > Hylidae > Phyllomedusa > Phyllomedusa bahiana. The sequence continues at coordinate 54,024 of JAODAL010018332.1, forward strand.
GTAAACTAATCAGACATAATACACTATGTGGAACAGGAGGGCTAACATATGTGCAAAGCAGGAGTACACTATGTGCAACACGAGCAACATGCCAGCTCATCAAGGAGTACACTCTGCCTTTAAACAGGTGCATTACCTGGAACAGGACGGCTAATATACACGGAGAGAAATCAAGATTGAGCACGTCCCCAATCTGCAAATTAAAGCGATTTCAAAAGCAGCAGGAAATTCCCTCCATGTCAGTAACAACCTGTCCAATCCACCCAGGCAAATAAATCAAACCATATATGTGTAATAATGAGAAATAAGCCATGGAAAAGTACTCAACACATGAAGGAAGAAGGTGCACGAGTGTAAAAGGAGGTCAAACATATGTGCAAAGCACAGGTACACTATGTGCAACAGGAGGGCTTATGTGTACAATGCTGGGGTATATGGTCTGAAAACACGGGGACACCAAGTGCTACAGAAGGGCTAACATGCAAGCTGATCAAGGGTACACTATGCAAAAGCAAAGCAAGGCTATCTTCTGTAACGGTCTGGTAGTGGATCCGCTGGAGCACCACAAGCGATGGCGTAAGCCACGCCAGGGAGCGGAATCTAAGTAGCCCCCGGTATTCACCAGAGCCCGCCGCAAAGCGGGATGGACTTGTTGCGGCGGGAGTCTACCAGGTCGCTTCCACTTTCGGGACCTGCTTGCGATGGCGGCCAAGGGTAGGCGAGGTACAGAAACGGCAATCGGGCTCGTAGTCGGGGACAGGCAGGAAGGTCTGGGCAGGCGGCAGAGTTTCGTGGTCAGTAAACGTAAGCAAACAGGTTCGGTACACGGTAGACAAGATGAGGCTTTCTGGAACGCTTTCTCGATAGGCATGAACACTAAAGATCCGGCAAGGCTGCCAGGAAGAGGCCGGACTTAAATAAGAGCAGTGCCCGGTAATGGCCAATTACTGATGCACTGTCCTTTTAAATTTCACACTGCTGGCGCGCGCGCCCTAGGGGACGGCACGACGCGCGCTGAGGGACTTAGCTGGACGGGACAGGAGCGTGGCGGGTAAGTGACTAGTGGCACGGGCAGAGGGGTGAGCGGACCCCGGACCCGAGGTGCGGGATGGGGCATCGCTCGGAGTCGGGCCACGGATGCGCCCGCGACCCGGGACGAGGGTCGCAGGGGCATCCGTGACATCTTCACCCATAACACAGGGGTACATTATGTACAACAAGAGGAATTAAGTTTGCAAATGAGGGGTACAAAGGCATAAAACACGGGCACATAATGTGCTAAATGAGAATAACATGTGAGCTAATCATGCGTACATGGTACCTTAAAGGGGTTGTCTCGCTACAATGATTGGGTTTTAATTAAAAGATCTTTAAAAAACCAGCAGCTTTGCAATATATGTTCATTACAAATGTCCTACTGATTTTGAGTTAGCCCTGTTAGTAGGAGTGCATCAGCTTCTCAAATTTCTATAGCAGCCGACCTGTTGATCCTTATCTTACTGGCTGTCAGGTCTGAATGACTCATCACCTTTGAAGACAGGTCGGAGCAGAGAGCCCCTCCCTCACAGAATGCTTCTGTAGTGGAGGGAGGGGGAGGGCTCTGGCTTCTGTGTCCCTGCTGCCTGGATTAACCCTGTGTGTGCCTGCTTCCTCCTGCTCTCTACACAGATTGAGCAGAGATGAGGCTGATCAATAGATGTGACAGCAGTGACCCTGTGTGTTACTATAATCATGATGTGTCTGTGGAACTGTGATTATACTTATACTATACAGATCAGGCATGTGAATACTTCATGCTCTGCTGTACTAGTGACACATAGTAACACTTCCCAGCTGCCCTGTGTCTGTTCTGACACGGTTTGTTGTTGCTGGAGATGTGGAGACTTGTAAGCTAAGCAGGGGATATAGGAACACATGCATCCCCTCTGCTATTAGCATACACAGCAGCTTCACAGACCTCTCTACACTCATAGATAAACCCCCTCCTGCAACAGAACGAGGCAGGAACACACAGGGTTAACTCTTGCAGCAAACCCCCTCCCCCTTGCTGTATAGAAGTTACAGAGCTGCCTGTGTGCTGAGGGGAGGGGGGAAGAGGGAGCAGAAGAGACAGACCAAGAAGCACGCCCCTCAATTCAACTATCAGGCTCACTGACAGGCTGAAAGCTTGTAATGAGACAACTCCTTTAAAACAGAGCTAAACTACGCGCAACAGCAGGGCTGTTAGGGAGACAAAAACAAGGATCAGTTTCTTGTGCAGAATATTTGTTCCAAATAGATTTTCAACATTCCCATAATCCAAACTGCTCCCCTTTCTGAGTGTTACCACGGCTGGGACAACTCACAGACTCTATAGTATCACAATAGCTAGCTTGTTCAGACTTCTTTATGTTGCAATATTCATTTATTGTATATATCCACAAAATTCCAGGACAGACATTTAAAAACTCACAATGCAGTAGAAAATGAGCGATGGTATACTTAGATTAAGAAGTCCGACGTTGAACTGCTGCCGGACGACTATTCACTCCATCGGAGTAGCAGAGGAGATGTTGACATATGCCGAGCTGCACACTCGATCAGCAACGTTTCGAAGGGCGGCGCCTTCTTTCTCAAGCATGCGTAGTGGGACCTTGCTACTGTTTAAATACCATTTCGTATTAAAAACAAATAAATGAAACAGCTGACCTCCTAAAGAAATTGGAGGGCTTAAAAAGAAAGGAATTGAACCTACGTTTACATGCATCTACCATCACAGAGTACATAAAGGTTTCACGGATTCCTAGAGGACTTCGGAGTCCATTACAGCCGATACTGCTACCGGACAACCAAAAATATAAGGAAAAATGGTTTGCGATAAGCAATCAGTATTCGATGAATTTAATGTTTCTAACAGTCCAACATATACAGAACAATCTAGAAAAGCTGGAGAACGAAATCAAGAACATAGATGAAGAATTTAAGAAAACGGTGTCGGTGGAACAGTACAACAAGAACACATTGAAATGTAAAGAAAACCTTAATAAAACAAGAATCCAAATGTTACAAAACAAATTGAAGAAATTCGAGAGGGATACAAAAGATTATTTAAATAATAGGGTATACACATGGCCAGAGGACCGCAATAAAATCAGACGGGTCCAGAGGACTTTTAAAAATAAACCACCTACAGACACCTCATCAAACAGTTCTGACAGCTCCAACTTGCGTGAACGCATGCAATTAAGATCAGAAGCCATTACTAAGAATAAAGAAGAGGATTTTTTAGAAGAACAGAGTACGAACGAAGAACGTGGCGCAGTCGGTGGCTACGACCCAGATGGGAGAAAAAAACAAGTGCAGACCTCAAAAGGAAGAGGGAGGAAAAAACAACTTTATATGATCTTTGTCTGAATATGTCCTCTAAAGATTTAAACGAATCCCAAAAAAATCTTTTGAATAAAGGACTGAATTTTGTGCCAGTGCATAAGAGAGACATTTTTGACTTCGAGGTGGACTTATTCAAATTGTGTAGAACTCTACGTATTAAAACCTTTTTTCTCCAGAAAAACAACCGACCAGATTACAGTATCACTTCCACAAAATTACGCAAAAAAAGAACCTTTGATCCAGAGAGATATTTTCCTGATTTAGAAGTAGTACAACAATCATTGCTAAAAGAGGTTAAGAAAAATTGGGATCGAGTTAAAAAAATTCCATCTAATTTAAATAAAGAAGAATATGTGGCCTTACAACAGTTTAAAAAAGAGCCTGACCTGATTGTTAAAAAAGCTGATAAGGGTGGGGCTACAGTGATCCTTAACAAAGATTATTACGTACAGGAAATATTAGACCAACTTCAGAATACAACAGTGTATAAGAAACTTAGAAGTGATCCCACAATACAGATAAAAAAACAAATAGATGAAATTTTAGATGAGGCAGTACGTGGTCAAATTATCTCAGAAAATGTTAGGAAGTTGCTCACCAGGGAACACCCTCGTGTGCCAATATTTTACACCGTTCCCAAGGTACACAAATCTCTCTCCAGACCCCCGGGCAGGCCAATCGTCTCGGGTGTGGAGTCAGTCCTGGAACCATTGGCAAGCTTTGTAGATCAATTTCTGCAGCCGATAGTAAGAAAAGAGGCGCACTGTCTATTGGATACTAAACAATTTTTACAGGAGATTTCTAACATTAAGTGCATGACCTACTATGCACTTTAGATATACAATCCCTATACACCAACGTCCCGTATGAAGAAGGTAGAGAAGTGGTTAGGGAGGCATTGAGTCATGATCCTTCCCTTACCAATGAATTCATCAATTTTCTAATGACCCTACTCGACCTGGTGCTGACAAAGAATTTTTTTAGATTTGGCCAGGAATTCTTTTTACAGCTACAGGGGACCTCGATGGGTTCCCCAGTAGCTTCGGGGTACGCTAACCTGTTTGTGTCCATGTTGGAGAAAACTTACATTTTCACATCCTCCTTCCAACCACACATCGCCTATTGGAGGCGCTATGTGGATGACGTATTCCTCATCTGGCGAGGTACGGAGACCCAACTCGATGACTTTTGTGAATACATTAATGGTTTGCACCGACTTATCAAATTTACAGTGCAAATAGAAAAAAATGAGATTCAATACTTAGATGTACAGGTCACTAAAATGGGAACTAATTTGGAAACCTGTTTATATTCCAAAGCCATCGACCGCAACAATTTGTTGCACCGACAAAGTTTCCATAATCCGGTTACATTTAAAGGTATCTTAAAAGGTGAACTAATGCGGGCAAAACGTATTTGCTCTAATGAGAATAATTGGCAGAATAGTAAAAGTAAAATTTTGGAGAAGTTTAGACAACGTGGGTATAATGAAAAAGAGCTGATAGAAGCAGCGGATATTATATCAGCGATAAATAGAGAGGACCTGTTTAAATCTAAAGGTAAATCTAGACAGGATAAAATTATGTTTATCTCTACTTATGATCAACACTCTAATATGATAAGAAGAACCATTACTAAATTTTGGAAAGTTCTGAATGGAGATCCAAAGTATGGTACTCTGTTCAAAGAGCTGCCATCGTTTGTCTTTAAAAGAGGTCGTACTATAGGTGAGCAGTTGATATCCTCAGACATAAATAAATACGATAGTAAAAAAACTATTAAAACAGAAAGAAAGGGTACATTTCCCTGTCTGGGATGTATCAACTGCTCGTCGATAATTAAGGGACCTAGCATTAACCACCCCCTCCAAGGTACAGAGATAAAATTCTGCGATTTTTTCACATGCAATACCACACAAGTGATTTATTTAATAAAATGTCCATGCGGTTCCGTCTATATAGGACAAACTAAAAGAGCAATCCGCATACGTTTGAATGAACATAGATCTGCCATCCGTTCATACCAAAAGAAAATTGATAAAGAAAATAACGACAAGTTTGGAGAAACTTCCTTGGCTCGTCACTTCAATGCAGTTAACCACGGCGTGAGTGATCTCCGTTGGTGTGTATTGGAGCGAGTGGAGTGCAATGAAATTGAACGGGTTAAAACCCGTCTTTTACAGTGGGAAGCCTATTGGATTAATAGGATGCAATCTTTAGCCCCCAAAGGTCTGAATGAGGCCTATAGCCTGAAAGCATTCCTGTAATATGTTATCTTCGGTACATTGTTAATGTTTATGTTTTTATTTGTTTTTAATACGAAATGGTATTTAAACAGTAGCATAGTCCCACTACGCATGCTTGAGAAAGAAGGCGCCGCCCTTCGAAACGTTGCTGATCGAGTGTGCAGCTCGGCATATGTCAACATCTCCTCTGCTACTCCGATGGAGTGAATAGTCGTCCGGCAACAGTTCAACGTCGGACTTCTTAATCTAAGTATACCATCGCTCATTTTCTACTGCATTGTGAGTTTTTAAATGTCTGTCCTGGAATTTTGTGGATATATACAATAAATGAATATTGCAACATAAAGAAGTCTGAACAAGCTAGCTATTGTGATACTATAAAGTGTAAAAGAGCTGAGAAGGCAGCTCTATTTAGCAGCTTGGAGCTAGATGGTATACTGACATAGAATCATACATATTGAAAACAACTCACAGACTCGTCTGTAGTAGAGTCCGTACCTGCAGCCAGTCCTATTTCCACCAGGGATCCCAACCAGGGACAAGCCACAATATAAGAGACTCCCCCTGCAATTGTGTACACAGTAGAAGCTTTAAACTAATGGGTTGGTGTTGGCAAAATGATAACATAGTTGGCAGGAATGAAACTAAGAAAGGCCCTGGATTTATACACATGCACTTTATCATTATTTTATAACTGCACAACCAGGAACACACAAACAGCGCTACAAACAAGAACAATCCACTTTCTAACAGATAATATATGTAAAAGTCAAGACTACGCATTTCACGTGGACTCGTGCCTCGCTTCCTCAGCTCTGTTTCAGAACCGCTCTTGCTTTTAAACAATTTTGCTAGTCTACCAACCAAATACTTGCAAAACTTTATGTCCCAGCATATCCAAACTGCTCTCTTCATGTGATCACCTATGCAGCACAGTGCACACTGCAGAAACATTCACAGTCAATAAGGACTTTATTGTAGCAATAGAAACTTACATAAAAAAAACATGCAAAAACAGTCCATGACACCGACTGGGGAGAGGTAGATCCTTGAGATCAGGATTAACTCCAAAGGCCCTCAAACCTGTACCGAGAAGAACGCCAGAGGGACACCAGTACCAGCGATACAGCAGACACAAGACAAGTGTTATATAGGGGTCCGGACCAGGCAGGTACACAATCAAACAATAGAGACCGGGACCACACATCACCAAAAACACCAAGCAACACACAAGCAACGGAGGCCCCGTCAGACATAGGAGGCTCGTTTTTATAGCTAGCCAGACAAGGCTATGAACGTCAGTTGCTACTGCAGCAATTATGTAATTAACCCCTTCCCCACATTAAATGTTCCCATACGTCCGAGCGGGAGGTGCTTTCCCGCAAATGGAAGTATGGGTACGTCCTGGAACTCGTGCAGGATAGCAAACGTGCCCTGTACGAGTATGACCAGCGGTGTATTACGCTGGCCTCACGCCACATCATCCACGATGAGTGAGCTCCGGCCGCAGGTGATTAACACCTAAGCTCTGGCAATCTTAAGACATCACCGGAGCTAAGTTGCAGACAGAAGAAGGGAGCTTATTCTGCCTGCTCTCGGTGAGCAACAGCACAATCGTGCCCACTGCTGCCTCCTACCAGACAGCCCAGGAATCTCAAACAGTTCCTGGCCTGTGATGTCACCATACACGCCAATACATTGTGAGCATGGCCGGCCACGGTGATTGACGGACACCAAGGAGACCAGTATACAGCAATAAGCTGTGTACTTACCTTCGATTGAAGACCACTCCTACAATTCCACTATGGCAGTGTTTCTCAACTCCAGTCCTCAAGGCCCACCGACAGGTCAAGTTTTCAGGATTTCCTCAGTGTTGCACAGGTGATATCATTATGGTCAGTGCATCCTGTGGGAAATCCTGAAAACATGACCTGTTGGTGGGTCTTGAGAACTGGAGTTGAGAAACACTGCCCTATGGGGAAAAGTGAAAAGTGTTAAACAAAAGTAGAAACATCAACTTAAAAAAGTAAAACTACAACATAAACGACTATAAGAGCAAAAAAGATCAAACAAAAATAAAGTACACATATTTGGAATCACCGCGTGCATAACGATCGGCCCAATAAATTTGTCATGTTAATTAACCTGCCCAACGCTGTTTATTAAGTCACACGCCATTAAATAAAACAAATTAAATAAATATTAGTCATCCCGCAGCACATCGAATGGAATAAAAAGCAATCAAACACTCAGATAAACGCAACAGTTGGACTAATGAAAACACTGACAGCACTGCATCTGGCAAAATAACGTTATGGCTATCACTAACCAGCAATGCAGAAAAATCTTTTCCACAATACAAACTTTTTAAAGCACTTCAACATCAAAAAACTATAAAAACGGGGTAGAGTCGTAAACGTGTCGACCCACAGAGCAAGACTAACTTGTCCCGGATACTGCACGGTGAATGCTGTAAAACACAAAATAAAACACTAGAATTGGAGTATTTTCTGCACCCTGCCTTCCAAAAAATGGAATTCACACTTAGCATAAAGCCTTGTCCCTCCAAAAAGAATACCAATAAGAACAACTCATCCCCCAAAACAAAAGCCCCTACACATCTTCATACACAAATACAAACTGTTTGAATACAAGTCTTTATTGTGTAAAACGGACAGCGAGATACATTGGATCATTGTAACTGTACTGACCACTAAGTAAAGTTATCCTGTTATTTATCCTGTACGATGAACACTACAATTGAAACACAAAATAGGAATTCGCCTCCCTCCCCCCCAATCTTCATGGCCCAATGCGTTAAAAAAATAAACAAACAAAAAACAACACCTCTAGTGCAAAAATGCCCAAAACACCCCTGGATGAGATCCATGAAGGGTGTTTAATCCAAAATGGGGAGACTTCTGGAAGGTTTCACCTATTCTAGTATTTGAGGGACTTTGCAAATGAGATACAGCAACCACCAAAATCCGTTTTGCAGAAGCCAAATAACACTCCCTCCCTTATACGCCCTGCCATGCGCTCTAACAGCAGTTTACACCCACATATAGGGTACTGAGGAACATTTACAGCTAAGATTGCTCAATTGAGGAAAAAACAAAATTTCAGAACCTAAAGCTATAACAATTTTAGAAAGATCCCATTTCATGGCAATCAGGTGTTAGCGGCTAATCGCAGCTAACACCCGGCTATTTCAGCGCAGACGGGCGGCGTCACCCGCCTGTGCTGTTTAACCCCTTAGACGCCGCAGCAAAGATGGCCGCGGCGTCGGAATGACTAAAGAGCGGTGCCGCCCACTGTTTTTCAGCCCAAATGGGACATCAGCGATAAGATGGCCGAGTCCCAACGGGCTAACATGGCAGCGGGGGCCTTGTGAAGGCTCTGATCGCTGCCATGTTCCCGTTGTCCCCACTTCCGGCCCACAGGAAGTGGGGAAAATGCCATCTTGGTACAGCCTAATGCATGGTCTAGGCAATGCATTAGGCTGTATTAACGAGCGCGCCCCCTAGTGGTCAAGAACCATAGGGGCACTAAATGTTAAAGTAAAAAAAAAAAAGTTTTAAGTTCAAATAAAAAAACAACTTTTAAAAGTTCGAATCACGTCCAGCTTTATCCATTTGTAGACTACTATTTCTGCATTTGTTATACTATTGTTGTATTTTACCTGCATTACCTAATAAAGCTGTTTTTGAAAATGAAAAAAAAAGTTCAAATCACCCCCTTTTCCCCATTTTACAAATAAAAAGAATAAAATAATAAGTTACACATATTTGGTATCGTCGCGTCCAAAAAAGTCCGATCTATACAAGTATAATATAATTTATCCTGTACGCTGAACACCATAGAAGAAAAAATTCCAAACGCCAACATTGCGTTTTTTGGGTCATTTCACGTCACACAAAAATTGGAAGAAAAGTGATCAAAAAAGTCGCATCCATTTCAAAGTGCTAGCATTAAAAAGTACACTTCAGCCCGCAAAAAATTACCCCTCACTGACGTCCATAGGTGTTAATACAAAAAAGTTATTGGTCGCATAAAACAGCACCACGGCGCAAATGTCAAAAATAGAAAATGTTTGGAATTTTTATTTTTTTTCAACTGTAAATTTTTATTAAGTTTTTCGATACAAAAATACATCCAACAAGGCTGTTAGAGAACGATCAAAGAGATAGTATGCAATCAAATTAGTAAAGACAAAGTGCAGCATAAAACAAATGAATCTCAATGGCTTAAACCGGTCACATTCCTAGTCTACAACTCAATAGCCCCATCTTCCAGAGCCAGTGAGAAACAGACCAGCAGACGGCTAAAGAAACAGAATAACCTGCAAGACAGGAAGACCAGACACTACTCAGACAAGGGGGAAAGACCAAGAACAGGACACACAAGGAAAAAACTAAGGGCTCCCAACACCTGGATTTGCAATCCAATTAGTCCGTAATAGAGAACTACAAGAGTCGTGAAGATACAGTACAACTTGCCCATGTTCCAAATCAAGATCAAAAAGTCAGACGCAGTTGATTGTGAGATAGCATAGGCGAGTGACAAATCCATACGTCAACTTCTTGCAAGTGGAGACCTAAGTCATGCTGCGTTGGAGTAGAATAGCTTGTTTTCCAAAATCTAGCAATAAGACATTTAGAAGCTGTCACTATATATAGAGGAAGAGTCTGCCATCCTTACACCCTAGAGGGGCATAAAGGAATATTAATAGGAAGTTTGTGGGTTATAGAGGAACCTTATCTGGCATAATAACACAGACCAATAGGACTGAAACCGTTAACCACAGACCGGCCGTATCCCTCCACAATCCAAAAACACGTTATAAATTAGTTCCAGGATCCTCACATCCCAGCAACAGTCCGGGATACTAGGCTTAAGTCTATGTAGAAGAGCATGTGTATGATTACCTAGTGCATTTAATATTTTGTACTGGTTTTCTTGTACTTTGAGCAAGAGAGATGAACGAGCTGCCTGCTTCCATATCATATGCAAGGTGGCTCTGGAAAATAGGACCCAGATACTCTTCCCACTTAACCCATATACGAGTGTAACTATTGGGGCAGGTCGGGTTATAAAGCACTATAAGTTTATATATCTGGAGGCGATATCAGGACCTTAAGTGGAATATATCTTATTAAAATATAGTAGAAGCATACACTGTAGTGGACTTTACATCGTGATACAAAATGTCTATCTCGAAAAGTAGGAAATTGGTAGCAGAAAAGGGGCCAGATCACGAGCCGGTCACCGCAATACACCAAACGTTTTTCAATTTCAATGAAACAGATGGTTCCAACAGATCCGCAAAGTAGAACAATTTACGGTCAAACCAAAGGCTTCCAGACTCTGCATCCGGCTCGCCCATGGCCAGACAAGCATAGGATGAAATATAAATGAGGTCATTGAAGGAAGCCTCGAACATAACCCAAATTGTTTTGAGGCATCTCCTCCAGATATCCCTAGTTAAGGAGGAGCGATGGAGTCTGCAATAAAGTCATATTAAACTTCTGGGAAGTGTAGCCCACAGAAGGAATTAGGGTGAATGGGGCCATTCCTCTAACGTTCTCCACCTCCATCCATTCTGAGTATGACAAATAAGCTACCAAGATCGGTATCAGACTCTGTATTTAGCAGCCCATAAACATACTTGACAAGATCAGGCACCGCCAGACCCCCTTTCCACCCCTACTCTCGCCAATAAGAACACTATCCGAACACACACGAAGCGACGAAGCCTCATTTTTGCCACCAGAGGGAATACATGTGGATCACAAGCGTCTGACTGCGTAGCAAGGAGCAAAGAAATTTTCAGTAGTGATAGGAACAAGGCAAATCATTCTCATACCAGATCAAATCAATTTAGGGTGAATGCGATATCATCTAAATATCGCTGCTAATAGCCGAGTCCTAATAAAGATAGAGCCAACATTTTATATTCCCCCTACTTTCAACAACCTCTTCATATCAGTTATATTTAGGGAAAACTTATTTTTAAAAGCGAGAGGCAAAAGCCGTGTTAGGTTAAGAACCCCCAGATACAGTAAAATCATCTGTCTTGCCACAACATAATTAAAGTTGACCTTTAGAGAGAAAGCTGATCACTAGAAATATTAATTGCAGAGCTTCTGTTTTGGACGTATTAATCTTATAGCCATACAGATCCCCAATCTGTTTAAAAGGGCATTAGGTTAGGGAGAGAAACCATTAATGAATTAAGTTAAATTTAACTCAGATTGAGTTCGAAATCCAGGGGCGTGTCTCTCCTGTCAGAGGCGAGTCTCTCCTCCCAGGAGGCGTGTCCTCTCCTCACTGAAGAACTGTGACATCATCATTTTTTTGTAAAAAGCAGGGGATGCAGAAGGTTATCTGGATATAACAGCTCGGTAGCCTCCTGCCTGCTTATGTATGCAGCCGAATCGTATCCGCGAAGCGCGAGGCCAGCAAGCCACCTGTCATATGTGTCGTTATTTACACACAATGAGAAAGCCAGCAGCTGTTACGATTCTAGTGTGGTGTTCTTTCTCAAATTGTAGCGCTGACAACATAGTGACAGAAGATTCTTACTCAACCTACAAATGTCAGCTTCAAGTCTAAAGATCGTCTGCTTGACTGTCAATGACATGTGAGTGAAAACAATGGGGGAGTGGAAGCAAACCAGCTTTGAGAGAAGCTCAGCTTTATAACTAACTTGGGCCTGGTGCACGCAGAGTAAGAGCAGTGGTAGACTATTGCTTTTACAACAAGGGTTTGGAGAGTTCTAGTCCCTCACAGGGTATATTTGAGATTTCTCTCCCCCCTTACAATTCCTCCACATATGTAGATAGACCTAAAAGAGCGCGATAATGTTAATCTCTATAATGATGTAATATATAGCACATACAGGGACTCCCCTATAGTCAGGTCTCATCCCCAGAAATATATGCATTGGTATCACGTATGTTTTGGAAGTGCTTGGTGTGACTGCAAGGATAATGACACTATATGGGAGCTTTGTGTGTGTGTATATGAATAAAAGTATAGATGTCTACACATATATTTTTCATATCTTTACATATGTTACATAATTTTAAAGAAAAAAAACTATGATGCGGATGCTTGAACTCCTAACCACTGTCTTGCAGACAACTGAACTATCTAAGCATCTGGCTATATAAGCGAGCTCTATACAAAGATGCAAGTAGTTGAATATCCTTAATGTTATACATCTAACAGGTGATGACATGTTTAAGTAGATGCGGCTTGCACAAATTCGATCTTAGGAACAGAACGCCATCTTTTCCAATACAGCTTAAGGACTGGGATCTGTGAGGAGTAGTTTCAATCAGCCTCTTTGCAAAAGCCCCTTACTACAGGCAGTAATTGCCCAGAACATTGACCCCTAAACTTGGAGATGTACAAAGAGCCAGCAGACCTTGGTTCCACCTAATCGATTTTCTAACAGCTCAGTAGGGGAGGAAAACACAAGAGAGTGTGGGCAGGCAGACCAATACAGCTGCAGGTGCGTGATGCCGGCCGTTTTCTGTCATAGGGGCCGTATCCCATCACAGGCTTGATGAAAATGTCAGCCAGCCAATCATAAGTGCAGAGGGGCGTGTCTAGGGTGGCGAGAATCGACCAGAGGGCGTTCTGACCAGCAACAGCAGAAATAGAAGACAGATTTACAGAGAAGCTGATATCTGCTAAACCAAGTGACAGAGGTAGATGCAACCCAATTACAAAAGTGCATATTTTAACTGGTCCCTCATAATCTGAGACATATCTTTGTAACGATAAAACCCCTTTAATGTAAGGAGGAACATCTATCAGCATATAGTGAGTACCCTTAAAATCTTCTCCCTTTTAAGCGAAACACCTTTAATATCATCAATGTAATCGAATATGCAGCAGCCAAAATGGTTCAATGCAGAGTGCAAAAAAGAACGGAGAAAAGGGGCAACCAACCCTTCCTAGTCCCATTTGTATTTTGTAAGCAGTTAAGGTGCGGAGTGCTCGGAGCCTGATGTAGCAGAGAGGGGTATGAGTAGAGACCCTTGGAGTGCACCAAACCTAAAGGACCCACTATCCCAAATGCCTCCAACGTACGAAACCAGAGGGTCCAGTCTAAAAGGGCGATCAAACAGGCTTTTCGGCGTTCCTCTCAAGCTGAGCAGGAGGATTGAGTCCCCCCCTCCTAACTTCATTATGTCAATTCAAGTCGATCGCCCTTCTGTATCATGACCCCTGCCCCTGCCTACATGGGAAAAATCCCCACCTGATCCTTATGTAAACAAGCAGTCGACAAGAACGCAGCGGAGAGTCCTGTGTTGCCAATATTTTGGTAAAAATTTTTAAATCCGCATTCAAAAGGCTATAGTCTGTAGCTGGCCACGCAACTCCAGGGGGTCCTTTATTCCGGTTTAGGAATTAATGTGATAAATGAATGGAGCAGTTGTAGATGGACAGGTATAGCCTGTCAGAAAAGAGTTAAAGAGACCTTTCCCATATACAGGAGGGAAGGAGCGAGCTGAAGTCTGGAATAGAGGTAGGGTGAGGCCGTCTGGGTCCCCGGATTTCCTGATGGCAAGTCTTTAAGGGTAGCAAACAATCCCCTCCTCCGTATTGGGAGGTAGAGAACATGTTGGCCACAGCCCGCACAACAGATAGCGCTGAGCTTGGGAGATTACAGGACAAGAAAGTCCTGCAGCAAGGCCTCCCTGCTCCTCCGGAATCAGAGGGCATACGATCTGGGGATATTATATAACTTGGGAAAAATGGGAATGGAAAGAGACACGGCTACAGTAATTGGGAATGAACTGGGACTCCCATTGTTCTTAATAAAGTGTGGGTACTGCCTTAACTGGTCTCGGAGCATGCTTGCAAGTAAGGAATGAGGTTTATATAGCCCTTATCGTGAGTATTGATGTCCGTATAAAAGACCAACAATTATTTCAGTAGTGTGTAAACTAGGGTTTTCAACTTTGCACGCAGATTCTATACCTGCCGCAGAGTGGCCCTATTGGGAATTCGATGCTTAGCTTGTTCTAACGTTTTAATTGAGAGAAACCAAGCATTCTCTGAGCCACTCTATCTTTGTCAGGCTGGAAACCCAAAGAAATGCTTCCCGTCGAACCATGGCTTGGTGGGCTTCCCACCAAAATAGCCGTTGATTCTACAGAACCTGAGTAAATCTCATAGAATTCACTGAGGATATGTTTGTCTCAGCCTTCCCTAATACAGAGTGTGTTCTTAAGCACAATTTGTTGAGTCTCCAGTGCACTTTGTCTCAAATTGGAAATTCCCTGATTTCAGGGCCAGACTAGAGTTGGGGCGTGTCGGAAATGAGAACCACGTAACTGAAGGCCCACGTTTGCCGAATCCAGCATGTCGGATAGCTAATATATTTTACACAGAAATACGGATTTATCTATCTAGAAATGCGATTGATTCGATTTTTTTAGCGTGAGCGCCACAAAACAAGAGACGGAAAACTCCTGCATTTTGGTATTCGCCGGATGCGGTATCACCTGTAGATGATTACAGAGAACACATCATTATTACCGATGAATAAACTTCCATAGAAAACAGACCTCCCGCAAACACATGGCGCAAGTGCGTTTGTTTTCATATCATTCTTTTACCCCAACTTTGAATTTTTTCGAGGGCCGATTTTCGGGCGCCGTTCCTAGTATATATTCCTAGTATACTTCTATAGATTAATATAATAAACCCAGCCTAGAAAGTACAACTTGTCCGCAAAATAAAAGCCCTCATATGTCTATGTAGGTGGAAAAATAAAAAGGTATGGCTCTGTGTCAAGTTGGTAATTTAAGGGAAAAACATCAAAAGTCTGTTTCATCATTACATTCTTATTAAAGGGGTTGTCTCGCTACAATGATTGGGTTTTAATTAAAAGATCATTTTTTTTATTTTATCAAACTAATTTTTATTCTGGATTTTTCCACATATTCATGGTACAATAAACATAAATCTGTGCAAAAGGTTGATGTTCTGAACACTGTGCGTCTTACAAGTCTTTATCCAAACACATAAGAAACACTCAAATAATCCCTCCCACAAATGGACATCAAGAGAGCCTCCGCACCCAGATCGTTAAGCATCTTGTTGCGGAAACAATGGCAACTGTTCTCACGGATAACCTTTGTATCGGAAAAAAAAGTAGCCCCCAGTACCACCCTCCACATATGTATTTAAACTTTCCATTTAAGACTCCTTGCGCATTATAGAGGTCAGGGTGGAAAAAATGTTCGCGGACCAGACGCGGGTTCCCAGCTGTCGTCACGTCTGCCCAATCTAGAAGGTGGCCCGGGCTTTCCATGCCATAGTTCCCCCTTAACATACCATACTGATTGAAACATTTCACGTATGTCCTCTAAAAACAAACAAGCAAGAACCACAAGTCCTTAACTTTACTCCGTGCAGAGAGGAAAGAAAATAAGGACTAAACGGCCCCCCCTTCTAGTACATTAGTGAGTTTACAATCACTGGAAAAATTACCTGGATTACAAAGGTGTAGCTGTTACTAAGGATGCAATATTGCTGTGAAGATGTGGAGCACCTATAGTACTGTTGTACTCGCTGAGGCTGCTGGATCCTCTCCCTCTTGATCTCTCGATCCCCTATGATGAGAGGTAGTCGGTTGATCTTCGGGAAGCTCAAGTCTACCCAGGGCACCCGACAATGCAGTCATTAAGTACCATTTGGAATACCTGAAAGGAGATACAACCCGGGCAATTTCTGCAGTCTGACAAGAAATCCTGTCATTGTGAAGGGTTCCCATTGTGTGGAAGAATCGCCAGAACTGCGACTCCTTCATACGTTTCTTTTTATTGGCCAATTCCAGCATAGCATGATCCCTCTAGACAGGTGAAGCACTAACATTTCAGGGAGCCACCCTCAGCTTCCAGTCCATTTCTTCTCCAAAAGGTCATCTCTTAGCCCCAACAGAACACATGCGTATAGTGAGTTTTTTGGCTCCCAATGGGGGGTAAGTGTGGAACAATATCACCTCGGGCTGAAGCTTAAAGTTTGACCTCACCCTTCTTGCCCTAATACAGTCTAGCAAGCGTCTCCAGAACCTCTGGACATCCGCGCAGCACCACATCCCGTGCAGTATATCGGTGTTCGGAGTCTTACATTTAGGACAAGCTGTTAGCCTGTCAGGGGCCCGTGGGTGGGGTGGAATATTGAAGCCATATACGGCTTTGTGGATAAAACGAACTGTGTTTCTATTCCACATTTCACATCTATCATGTCATTTATTTAAGTTGATATTCCAGCTGTTAAGCCCTATATTTTGTCAATTCTAATTGTGGTAACACACTTCCCCGAATAGCGATACATATGATGGCTTTCTGTATATTACGCGTATTGCGGAGCTCTTCGCGGATGTGCGCGCATCTGTAATAGAGACAGACAGAGTGTATTTATGCCTAGCATTCTGCGAGCGATAAGGTTCTGATACTAAGATTTGGGTCGGATTGCGGGCAGTTTTAGTTGATGGTCCTGTAATTAATCGTTTCCGTGGAGCGTATAAAGCTCGTTACTTGTCCGTATGCCAGGAAGTGTGTGGCGGGTATGCCGTGGAGAGTCCAGAGTTCCCGGAGGGTCAAATGCCTGCCTGTTTGCATCTCGCAGAGTTGAAAAACTTCTAGAAGTCCCCTCTCTCTCCAAATGCCCCCGTGCTGACTACTGCTCAGTGCAACCTCTGGGGGAACTCGGGGTGCCCACGCCAAGGCAATGTATTGCTTATGACCATGGTACTCTCCATAACTTCCGAGAGCTGTCTTCCAAGTGGCTATGGTGTCTCCAAAAAGCAGATTGGTCCCTCTATATGGATGGTAATTATGTAAATTTGGTTATGTATTAAAAGCCACCAATAACCAGGTTTGGCATATAGGCCCAGTGCAGTAATTAGAGTAGAATTCTGTGCCAAGAATCCAATCCAGACAATGTCTCATAACATCTTAAATTGTATGAATGACACATCTTGTAAAGTTGACTGCCCCCCTGGACTTCGTAAGCTCAATAAGTTTTACGAGGGCGATCCTGAGAACGTTTAGAAGACCAAATAAATTTTGAGAAGGCCGAATTAAGTTTATTGGACGTCTTTATGTTTTAGTAAGGAGTGGGATGGTCTGTCAGTGATACAGTAATTTAGGGAAGCCTATCATTCGTAACCAGGTGGCATATTGCGAGGAGGGACGAATGGTGAGCCTAGACCATCGTTTCCAAGTCTCCATTGTTATTTTATTTATTAGGGTCGTAAAGTTTAAGTGGTAAATGGATCCAGAGGCGTTAGCATCTTATTTTATCCTAGTTATGTGATTAATAATCCTTTGCTATCTTTACGTTTTCCCCTAAATTTCCCCGCTACCCCATTCTCCCCCGGCCTTCCCTGCAATGTATGGTAACTTCCGTATTTTTGATTAATTGATTTTTAAACCGGAACAATGCCAAGAAAGAAAACCGAATTTGGCAATCAACAGGCGTTCTCTATGTCTCTCGCTATTGTCCTCCAATGTAAAAGATTACATCATCCTTGCGAACATGTCGAGCCTAATCTCCTTTCCACTGCCACTGAAAGTCCCTTGTAATATTGGATTAGAGAGTAAAAATTGAGCAAAGGGTTCCCCTGGCCCCCCACCCTTTTTTTTTTTTGTTCACATGTTATCCTCATTGAACAAAACAGAGCAGAGTGGAAATATTTTACAGGTCAGTTACGGGAGGAACTGAGAAATAGCCAGGGAGGAGTCATAAATCACTTGTAAGTCTCTCCTTAGGGAAAACCGAGGAAAAAGCAATATATTTTTGAAAATGTCTTTATTTTATGTTCCCTACAATTTGAGAAAAGCTATTCTTTGGTAGCGAAGTACAGCGCCCTTTATAGCGGTCCCAGATAGTTTGTTAGAACGCTTTACCTGCTATAACATCCTTATCGAAGTATCATATTTCTCTCACACGAGCTTTACACTTAGAGATCAGATGCAGTTAGTCTGCGATAACAGCAAAGAGATTTCAAGGCCTTCCTCCTCTCCCCAGATGAAACAGACATTTGGGAAGTGTCCATATCAGGCTAATGCTTCATACGTTACATCAATTAGAGCTTGTCTCTTAGCGACTGCCAATTACACCCAAGTTCATGCGTTAGTGAATACAAATAGTCAGAGGTGAGAATAAAAGATATCTATTTGGAATGTAAATTCTTAACGGTCGCATTACAAAGCAGATTCATGTCCCAGCCACAGCGTATGGGACATATTTTCTCAAGCTCCGGCTGCCTACAGCAATATAATAATATAATTCGTAGGAGGCATATAATTGGGCGAGAAAGGTAGTGGAACATAATATAATTTTCCACACCTGATTACAGATCATCTTGACAGTGGTGGCTTGTCTCCAAAACGTCCGAGGACCATCCGAGGGGCTGACGTCGGCCCCCCCTTACCATCTGACTTGCAACGGTCTTTCCGAGTGCTCGACATCACTTTTGGGTCCATATCAACTCCCACAGAAACAAGGTAAGTTTCACTGAATTTTATAAATTCTGTGACTTATCTGTTTTTTCGGACATTCTAGTGAAAGTCTTTGGTGGTTGTCGCCTCCCTATAGGGAGACCTGGTGTAAGTGTTCATGTGTGCCTCCAGGGTCTGCTCTAGTAATATGTATGCGTATCATATGCTTATACTTATAATGCACCAATGAAATCCTCGGTTTGTTTGCTCTGTAAAGTATACGTGACTGATATGTATTTTCCTTTCGGTCTCATATTCAGTGCAGACCCGCAGGAGCAGGGCTCACTGAGAAAAAAAATTGATATATCAAGGGATACAGTCCCTAATAAGCGAGCCTGGATAACGAAACACCGAAGTCCTGTCATACTAGATTATATACAGTTATATTACAGATACTTTTATATACAGATATAGTTTTAGACAAGATGTTCTGAATTCCTGATGAGACCTGGTTAAAGACAATAGCCACCGCCTGTTATAGTTATAAACACACGATCTGAAGAGAACTGGTTAAAAAGTAGCCAAAAGCCTGTTATATACAGAAGATCTGGGTTTCTGATAAGCCCGTTATAGACAGAAGATCTGCGTTTTTGATAAGCCTGTTATACAAATGGTATAGACAGATGATATTTGAGATTACTTGCTGACGAGCAGAAGACATTATTAGTTAGGCATGTTGGGGGCTTAATCCCCAACATACATGTGTTTAATTTGTTCTGTTTACTTAGGTAAGAAAAACTGCATTCAGGGTTAACTTTTATATTCAAGCTACATCACTTGTTATCTTTCACACTGAAATTCGGCAGAGTTAAAAACCTTGGCTTCAAATTCAAAGCATCTGTTAAGGGGGGTTGTAGCTGCGGGCACATTTTCTCCCCTCGGCTCTATGGCGAACTGAGAAATTATAGCGCCAGTCAAAGGTTTGCAGTCGAGTAGTTTGGGTCGAAGAGAAAATAGTAAAATATATATGAGACTTGAAAAAAAAGTTAATGATACGCTCTGTTTAACGAGCTAAATCACAGATATTACAAACCGGATGTGGGAGACAAGCACTGAAAGAAAATAATGTCTTGGCAAAGCATAATTACATTGAAACCGAATGTAAAAAATAAGAAGGATTTGTAGAATGCATATGTATAAAGAGTGAGCTGCCGCCATTCCAAGATGGCGACTTTCAATGTTGATGGACTGACGTCATCAAATTCCATTAACGCTGAAAGTTGCGTAGATTGTGGGAGGGAACGTACTGATCACAACTTGCATTACCTCAACTCCTTCCCCTTCCGGTATTCTTTCCTCAGCTCTCGTGCCAGAACCTCCCATTATTTCCTGTAGCCATTTATATGAAGTCCAAACATTCTCTGTATCCGGAAAGGCAAAACCAAACCCCGCCACTTACACTTCCTGTGGCCATATTTGTAATCCTAAGCAATCCAAAGAACCCGGAAGTTCTGGGTTGAAGTTGAACAGCGGCCATCTTGCTCCACCTACTAACGTTCCTACTCCCACCTCTCCTCCGTGCAATTCACTTGTTACTGCTAATGTAAACATTGATATGCAACTGTCGAGTGATAACATTCTTGCCAGCACACCTGCAACATCACAACCCTCCTCATCTATAGCCCCTATTTTGACTTTCAATGATAACGGAGAGGAAGACGGGGAGGAGCACAAGTTGCCATTAGCTATAGGATGCCAGGACCCACATCTGCAATCCAAATTAAAGGACTCCAGTATTTTTCCTATTGCTCACAGCACACAGACTGCTGCTTTAGGAGAGGACACATTACTCAGAACACCCACTGACTTCCTTGGGGATACTGCCCACAGGTCCCATTATCAAACTCCACACAACACTCCCCCGTTGACAAACTACTCTAACCCTAAGGGTGAATATCTGGGCCCTAAAAA